>KK121697.1:30559-46471 GCA_000611955.2 Stegodyphus mimosarum | reverse complement strand
AAACTAATTTTGTAGCCCGTGGATTTCTTCAAAAATGAGGTGTAGTACTTGCATTTTATCCAGAAGGTTGTCACACCTTCTGAGTTCTGGTAGTTTGCTTTTATAAGCATTAATAACCCGGGCAAGGTTATGTCCAAATATTGTCTGAACTTCATTCATTACTTTGAAGAGCTCAGAGAGATCAGAAATATTATTTACAACAGATACATGACTATTATCATTGCTATTGGTTGAAGGCATAGATACAGTATTTTTTGATATATTGTTAATGTTTACATGGCTATTGCTATTTTTAGAATTTATAACTTTGGCTGGCTCATTATCTGGTGGTACAGGAACAGCTGACTTGACAGGGTTTGCTATGCTAGGATTAGCAGATTTAACATTAGGCTTCAGTGCCTGTGCATAACTCACACCAGGCTTGACTGATGATGTTTTTGTCTGCTTTTTTATGGTCGGGAATTTTGGGCAACCCCGATACGAGGCTACATGGGGGCCTAGGCAGTTGGCACACTTGGGGTTTTCGATTTTGCCCTGGAAGTCACAATTTCCAGTTCTGTGAAATCCTGCACATTTGACGCACCTAGGCGCCACATGGCAGTTCTCGGATGAATGATGCCATTTCTGGCAATTGTGACATTGGGGTATCTGATTTTTGGCAGTATACTTTTCAATTTTAACTCCAAAATACATTAAATAGTTTACATCATAAATTTTTTCAATATTTTTGCCTGGGATTACTTGAATTTGAAATAGAGGCATAGGCGCCTTAGTCTTATATTTTGTCAGTTGAACTACCTTATGTATTTGAAATCCAAGCTCTGTAAGAGCTTCACGAATAATGTCGACATTAGAGTCGATTGGCAGTCCTCTGATTATTACTTTGACTGGCTTCATATGTTTTGGGTTCACTACATAATGTTCTATGCCAGTATTTAGGAAATATTCGCTAAGTACTCTATGGTCATGAGCACTGGCTGGTTCTACTTTTAAGAATTCGCCGCTAAGGCGACCAAAAAATTTGCAGTCAGGCAGAACTTCTGCCAAAGACTTCAGAAATGCATAATAATTAATATCTGGCCTAGGCCTTACCATGATCGGGGGAGCCCGAGGAGGAGTTTGATTATTTTGGCCTGTTGCCTGGGGATTATTATCAGTACCATTATTAATAGCATTGGAATTACCATTAGCACTATCAATATTATCATTATCATTATCACAAGAATTATTTCCATTATCAACATTGCAGTCATCAACATTTAACTTAGCAAATCTATTCTGTAAGTTTAAGTCAGCTTTAGATTTGATTAATTTAAAACCTTTTGCTGTTTTACTGGGCTTTTTAAAACTCTCATCATCAGAGCATTCGAGATCAGAAATTAGCATTTTACGTTTATTTTTAACATTAGCATTGTCAGTAGAAATACTAGCACTATTATCCTTATTAATACTAATTAAACTGGCAATAAGTATATCACACTTACCTTGTAAGCTGGCCGCACAGTTTTTGTATAATTCCACAGTTTTGAAGATAAATTCACGGTGCTTAATTTCCATTTCCGTAGGCATATTTTCACACACAAAATCAGTAGAACGTCGCACATTATCCGCTTCACATAATAACTTTGAAATGCATGTTTTTAGGCATGCAACACCACGTTTCACATAATCCGGGTCCGGCGAAATAAATTTATTCACATCCAAATTCAGCAGAATTTTTGCATATTTTGATCCATTGAACGGTAGATTTTCCAAAAAATAAATCGGGTCAGGCACATCCGGGATTAATTCACTCGATGCTTGCGGATTAATATCGCACTGTGTATCCTTTGCAGGAACGCACGAGGTGTCGTTGCACGTGGCAGGGATATCCGTTATCACATTATCAGTAGATTTTTCTCCCAACGGGGGAAAATCATTCACATCTCCAGTATCGCAATCCATAATGAATAGAAGAGCACACAAAATAACACGCGCACACAAATAAATGTAAATCACATGCAGCAGCTAAAAGCAAACTCCAGCGAAACACAAAAATAAGGAGCGAGTAGCAGCTTCTTCCGACATGGTAGCGATATAGCACAGAAGTCCTTCTGCTACACTTTTCCGTAATCTACGATGGCTGCAAAGAAAGGGAGATGTCTTCATTGTTTTCAATTATTGGTTCTATAAGGGGCTTCCTTGATACTGAGTCTGCATCGGCGTGTTTGCGACCGTTCTTGTAGATGATATTTATGCCGTATTCCTGCAACCTGAGAGCCCACCGTGCAAGTCTTCCGGATGGATCCTTAACATTGGCCAGCCAGCATAAAGAATGGTGATCCGTGACTACCGTGAAGGGTTTTCCGTAGAGATATGGCTTGAATTTACTGATTGCCCAGATGACGGCAAGGCATTCTTTTTCAGTCATGGAATAGTTCCTTTCAGCTGCAATAAGAGACCTGGATGCATAGGCTATTGGCCTTTCTTTGCCATCCTGAATCTGAACCAGTATTGCACCGATGCCATAGCCGCTAGCGTCAGAATGTATCCTCGTTTCTATGTCCGGAATAAAATGTCCCAAAACAGTGCCACTAGTCAGCAACCTTTTGAGCTTTGCGAAAGATTCAATCTGTAACTTGTTCCAAGAAAATTTTGCATCTTTCTTCAACAAGTCATTCAGGGGCTTTGCGATATCCACGAAATTTTTAATGAATCGTCGGTAGTAGGAGCACAAGCCCAGAAAACTTCGGACGTTGGCGATATTCTGTGGAACAGGGAACTTTGCTACAGCCTCTACCTTTTGTGGATCGGGATATATCCCATGTTGATCAACTAAGTGTCCCAGGATAGTCAGCTTCTTTTTCCCGAATGAACATTTCTTGCAATTTAGCGTCAGTCCTGCTCTTTGGATGCATTTCAGTATTTCCCTCAAATGCTTTTGATGTTCTTTAAAATTAGGTGCATACAGGATTATGTCGTCAAGGTAGCAAAGGCAAACATTCCATTTGAGGCCTCTTAGTACCGTGTCCATCATCTGTTCAAACGTGGCTGGAGCATTGCATAATCCAAACGGCATGACTTTAAATTCATAGAGACCATCTGGAGTCACAAAAGCTATCTTTCCTCTGTCTTTATCATCAACCTCTATTTGCCAGTAGCCTGACTTCAGATCCATCATAGAGAAAATTTTTGCACCAGCCAGGCAGTCCAAGGCATCATCAACGCGAGGCAACGGATAGATGTCCTTTTTGGTTACCTTGTTCAATTTTCTGTAATCGACACAAAAACGCCATTCACCCTTTTTCTTCTTCACAAGCACGATTGGAGATGACCATGGACTGTCTGACGGTTGTATCACGTCTTCTTTCAGCATTCGTTGCACTTTGTCTGCAATCACACAGCTCGCAGCGGCTGACACACGGTACGGCCTTTGTTTGATTGGTGCACTGTCACCTGTATCAATCTTGTGCTTCACCGCATTGCATCGGGATTTTCTCGCAATGCTGTTAAAGTCAAAAACGTCACTAAATTCATCCAGTAGACTCAATAGATCGTCTTTCTCAGCATTGGTCAGATCAGTATCGAAAATTTCTGTTACGTTTTTCCTGAGATAACCTATTCCTCAACCTATGTCCCTTGGAACCTTCTCGAATCTGGCCACTTAGGGAGCAAATAGCGTCGTTTTTTATGATCGTTAAACAGCCTACATTCATCCCTTTTGGCATCAGTTGGGTTCGTCGAGAACAATTAGTTACCCATAATTTACCACAACCATCCTCTATAATGACAATTGAAGCTGGTATTGATAGTTCTTTTTCACACATCAGAAATCTACTTTCAGCCATCATAGCTCCATCTGCTTCCCGTAGTTCTGAACTCGGGGCACATATTCGCCTTGTGGTGTTTCCTTCAATTAAATAATTGGTAATGGCAAACAAGGAAGACTCTGACTTATTTAAATCTTCATTGTCTGGAAGGATTTCTGCAAGCTGAAGTTCTTGATTTCCACAATCGATAATGGCATCGGTGGCACGAAAAACGTTCCATCCAAGTATTATTTGATGACTACATTCAGGAAACACAAGGAATTCAAACGGTCTCTTAGTCCCATTTAAATCAACTTTCAATACACAGCGTTCCGAGGCGGCTACAGGTTTACCACAGGCAGTTTTCAATATAGGTCCATTTTCAGTAAACATAGGAGCATTCAGCTGTCGACGTAACTCCTCAGATATGACGGAATAATCGGCTCCCGAATCTACAAGAGCTTTTACACACTGTCCATTCACAGTGATAAAAGTGGTATTCTTTTTCAACTTGGCTGTGGTGTATGCTGGAGGATTTTCTTCATCTGCGGCCTCACCTCCTGTACACGTCACTTGAGCTAGTTTTCCTCATTGGTTCGGATGGAGCGGCGTACTGGCGACTGCGATTGTCGGCGGTTGAGACAGCGTCACAGATAAGGTGAACTGCTCCTTATTCGGGAAGAAGTAAGTTGTGTATATTCGTCGTCGAAGCTGTATGTAGAATCAGTATCCCTGTCCCATCGAGGGTTGACTGTTTTTGCAGCTCTTGCATTTTCAAATATCTTGCATCTCTCCCTACAGTACCTCAGAACGTGTCCTGGGCGTCCGCTATGAAAACACAGAGGCACATTATCGTCAGTCCTCCACAGATCTGTCCTACGTTATGGAGTAGTTCTCTGGCTAGTTTCACGTCTTGGCTGCGGCCTAACTGGAAGTGAACGGTTGATAGTGTTTTTGCTTCTCCCTGTTCCTGTGAGTGGTGCCAGCGCCTCCATAACCTCTTCCCGGACCACAGATGCTATGTCGTTCGAAGCTACAGGTTCTATTTCCGTGTAGCTCTGAACTTGTGGCAGGAATTTCTGAAGCTCTTCCCTGATGATGGCGCGTACTAGACTTCAATTCAGCGGCATCCGCATCGGCCGACACTGCGGAGACATTAGGTAGCCTCTGAAATCGTGGTCGGGCGATACGTCTTCATCGAAGGCTTTTGATGTGATGGCAGCATTTCACAAAGGCATCGATGCTGTCATAGTCCTGGTATGACAGGACCTGGTACAAGTCCTCAGCATTACCTTTCATGAGATGGGACACTTTCTCGTCTTCAGACTGAACGGGTTTGCTTTTCGGCAGAGAGAAAGAACATCTTGAATGTAAGCTTCAAGCGTCTCATCGATTTGCTGCGCACGCGTGAGTAGTAATCGCTCAGCTTGGTGCTTTACGCCAGCTGTACGGGGAAAATGTGTTCTTAAGAGCATTCCTGAAAACAGTCCAACTGGTAAATGTGTCTTCATTATTATCGAACCACTGTCGAGCGGTTCTGGCAATGTAAAAAATGAAGTTCGCCAAGCACATTTGGTCATCCCAGTGGTTATAGTTGGCGATTCGATCAAAGTCTGTGAGCCATCTATTAGTATCTCCTTGGCCGTCCACAGTGAATATACACGGCTTCTGGGTAGTTGGTACGCCAGGATCGGTATTGGTACGATGTTACTCGAAGTGGAACTAGCTCCTGCTGGAGGATTCTGCTCGGTTGCCTTCTCATTAACCATCCTTCTCGGTTTTATACGCAAATCCTGTAAGAGCCCAAACTCAGGAGGAAGTCCTCGAATCCGAAAGCTTTGGCGTAACTCTGCCATAGTAACTAAGTGGTACCCGGTGCCCCTACCAAACTGTCGCATAGATGAAGGGATCGTACAAATGAACAGGCAAGGTGAAGAAGGGATGAAGGGATCGTACAAATGAACTACTCAAGACTTTATTCATTCAAACTGAATGAAGAACTACTTATATACTACAGTTGATTAGCATGCTGCAACATTCCAGACTTGGAATGTTCTGGAACATAAAGAAAACAGGTTAATAAGAAGGAAATTTACATAAAAATCGATTATGAGGCATCTTGCCTTTGATAGGTTTCGAACCTGGGACCTTCGTCTCTCGAGTCTTGCGTCTTACCCACTAAGCTATGAGCAGCTCAGTCGAAAGGAGCAATTTTCGCTACAATATAATTATATATTATATAATCTGTGGACAGACTAGCATCTCGTAGGATATATATTATATGATCTGAAAAAGGTCATTTCTTTAACGTTTTGTGTGTTTCCTTTATTTATTAAATATCATGTTATTCGTACCTTACAGCACACAAAATTCAGTTCACCAGCAATATCAAAAAAGGACAAGGAAAATTCATGTGTTTGGGTTTTTTAAATTAGCAAAAAGAAGCAATTTGCCCAGAAGGGCTATTAATTTTGTTTCGGCATTTTGCATCAGTTCGCTTTTCAAATTGTTGCCACCAAATATTAGAGCCCTGCATTATATTTAAAGAAATTAAATGATCAAGAATCTGCATCAATGTATATAGGTTTCTTACTATGTGAAAAAACAACGGTACCTAGAGACAAATTTTTAATAATGTAGTCCTCCATTTGAATATGGACATCTGGAAGCCCAAATTTGGAATTTGTTTTACTATCTATTGCATATTTTATCAAACATTAAAGAATTTTTAATTAACAAACTCACAGATTTCAAAGTGAACAATGGTAACACTGTATGGGGGGTGGGAATTTTTTTTACATCCAGCTCGCAAAATTGTGTATCGGAAATTCTAAAGACATGCTCTTTTGAATATTCTGTGATGCTGCTGTTGAATTCAATTCTATGGTTTAAGTGTGAAGAACATGATATTTAATAAGTAACACAGAAAATATTAAAAAAAAACACCCATTTAGGCATAATATAATCCGAAGACTTTCAGTTTTTTTATTTTATTATTATTATTATTTTACTCTTAGTTACGATATTTCTAGATGTATAAGATGCATTCTTTAAAAATTTCATGCCTAAAAACTGGGTGAATCTTATACAACAGTGGCAGCTGCAGTAACAGAAATGCCAATGGTAGCATTGCAGCAAATGAAACTAGAGGTGAAAGATGTTTAACTTTCAGATAGCTAAGGTCTTCACTCACCTGTTTCTTTAAAAACCGGAAATGACTGAAATTCCATTTAAGATTCACAGAAATTTATCCCTTCTTCCAGTTCATTAAGGAACAAAGAGGGGAGAAATTGTTTCAAGTGATATCGTTTCTAGATCCTACAAATTATTTGCCCTGTGACTGTATACTAAGTCACGTTTGACCTAAAGATATAGAACAGTACAGAATGCTTTTAGAACACACTATCTACAACAAATGTCAACTGATATAACACATCTGGGAAAACTGCAATTTAAGCTATTATGTACTTTAGGAGAAGCTGATGAATGGCATTCTGACAGTGATGATGAGTTGTATACAGAATAAAGACTGTAATAACCAATACCCTTATGTAATATTTTTTCCTATTAAATTGTAATCCATCAGGGTATTAAAAACTAGTCCATCAACCAAATAATTCTTTATTTATTATATTTATTTATTTACTTTTTAATTTTCGAGTCCCAAAAGCAAGCTGCATCTTATACACTCTTAGATAAAAAAAAAAAAAAAAAACGCACAAAGAAGGAGTTATTCGAATGGAATGAAAATCGGTAGAAGTGATTTACATGTACAAAAAAACAAATGATTACAGTTTGAGAAAAATTGGATGATTTAGTCAAGTGATAGAGCTTCACATAGTGAAAAAGTCAGTAACGTGTTTGTTCACCTCTGGCCCTTATGCAAGCAGTTATTCGGCTTGGCATCTATTGATAGAGGTTGCGGATATCCTCCTGAGGGATATCGTGCCAAATTCTGTTCAACTGGTGCATTAGATCATCAAGATCCCGAGCTGGTTGGAGGGCCCTGCCCATAATGCTCAATAGGAGAGAGATCTGGCGGTTTCGGCAAGCAGAAAAAATGTGCAATGTGGGGACGGGCATTATCTTGCTGAAATGTAAGCTCAGGGTGGCATGACATGAAGGGCAGCATAACGGGCTTTAGAACTTCGTTGACGTACCGCTGTGCTGTAAGGTTGTGATGGATGACAAACAAAGGGGTCCTACTATGAAATGAAATGGCACCCCAGACCATCACTCCTGGTTGTTGGCCTCTCTGCCGGAAGACAGTCAGGTTGGTATCCCACCGCTGTCCGAGGCGTCTCCAGACTCGCCTTCGCTGGTCATCGGGGCTCAGTTCAAAGCAGGACTCATCACTGAAGACTATTCTACTCCAGTAAGTGACATTCCAGTGCGAATGAGCCCGACACCACTGCAAACGGGCTTCATGTTGTACAGAGGTCAATGGTAGTCGGCGCAAGGGGCACCTAACCTCAGCCCCCTTTCTGTGAGACATCTATGAATGATCCTTGTGGTCACTGAAGCATTAGTTGCACATACAATCGATGATAATGATGCATCTGGGGCTGTGAGTGCCGCTCTGACAATTGCTCGGTTTTCATGTTCTGTCATTTCCCTAGGCCTATCGCTTTCTTCTTGACGCTGTGTGCAGCCATGGTTTACCCATTCCTGCCAACATTATCTAATAGTGGCATCGCTCCTGCACAAATCTTGAGCTATTCGCCAATAAGACCAACCGGCTTCTTTGGGCCCAACTACACAACCTCTTTCAAATTCTAACATCTGTGCATATCATTTGTGCACCTGTGTGGGAGGCATAGTTACTGTCTAATTTGAGTACTCGGAATGAAATTTGTGAAGAATTTATGACCTGGAATTGTAATTTCTCCTCTTAAATATCCCACCAGTTGTGCAGATCAGATGCACTGTAGCGACAACCGTTCATTCATTGGCAGCCAAAATGTATAATTTTGTATTTTCCGTCGAAACCTGTATGCACATCAATTTGTGTCCAATTTGCTTTATATCTTCTTGGTGCGTCTTTTTTTTTTTTTTTTTTTTTTTGTCTAAGAGTGTACAAGAAAAAATACAGTAAATACATTAAAAAATCCAATAAACTGTTACAAACATCTAATTTATGTAGAATCTGCTTATTACCTCCATTAGCTGAAACACCAGGGTTATTTTGGTTCTTGGATCTACCTGTAGATGAATAGAATTCACCATTGGATTTTGGTCTGTTTCTCCTTCGACGACGAAGTAATCTAAAATAATAAAATTTATATCTTACATATGATGTTACTATTAGATTTTAAGATATAAGTTACATGACTATTTTTATATAAAACTAACTAAAAAGGAAGTCTTATTTACGTTACAGGACTACATTTATAAGTACAGTGTAATTACCTAGCAACAAATCCTAATAAGGTTATACCAACAGTAACTGAAATAAAAGTAATTTTTGCATGCATTGATACAGAAACAAGCTTGGCAGGTTCTCGAAAATCCATTATTGCACCTGCAATACAAAAAAATTTATATTCATATTATAATAACATTAAAAGAGATTAAAATAATTAAAAATTAAAGAGATTAAAAATATAAATTTAATCAACTATACATACATACTATAGGATTATCTGGCCTAAAAGTATCAGACCAAGATTGTTTCCTATTTACTAATGCTTGGTGATAACTATGAAAATTCTCTTGAAATCAACCTGTTCTGCAGTTATATCCTAGATAAAACTCCGAGCGAGTAGGTTTAAAGACACAAAATTTTATATTTGCAGACAATTAATGAATGTACTTCAGGTAACAAATTTATATTTGTAATTTATAGATAACATAAAGATTAAGTATCGACTTAAGAGAACTATTTCATTAAAATTACGGTACCTTAGACTGATATTGGTTAAACAAGCTAAGAAATTATTTATTTGAACCTGTGTCCTATTCGACAATTAAAAAAAAAATAAAGACTTTTTTTACAAATTAGAAAATCGGTACGGCATTGGCGGGATTTTGAAAATTGTCGCCAACACCAAAATGACCTGTTTACTGCTATGGCAAGATCATTTTGATTTTCCTCCGAGTTTTACAATTTTACTAGAACATAATACGGATTACTGCATTTATTAATCTTCGTATCTAAGACACACTTTTTTCTTTATAATTAGTCCCTCTTGGTGAGCCGCACATCACTGAATAACATTAAACTTTTGTGCTGATACCTACAAGTATAAGCACTATAATATTTTTCAGCAAACTACAGCAATAACAATACTTCACAACGCATTTCTTATATAAACTAACACTTCGAAGACACTTTTGTATAACATATTATCACATTTAATAAGCTGCGTTTATATTTAGCTGGTTCTTTGCGGAAATAGGATCACATATCTGTTTACAAAACACCGGAATCAATTATCATAGAAAAGAGAAGTATTTAAATTTCATCATAGAACATATTCCACAGAAAAACATCAAAACGAATAGTACCAACAAATTATCCTTTCCTGTTGATATTATAATGAACATACTAATAGTTTTCAAAATAAAATCAGATAAATCCATTAATTCACAAGGACGAATGTTCAAAATTAGTTTGTTTTCATTCCAGCATGGGATTTCACAGTTGACGGTTAAAGAGGGGCATTGTTATAACTTTTTTTTTTTTTTTTAATGAAGGCAAGTGTAGCTTTCTCCCTGGAAAATGAATTTTCTAATAAGTGTGAAATAAATATATAATTATCATCAATGATCTAATCTAATAGAACAAACTATTTTGTTTGCATTCTTTTTCCAGTGTTAAAGGTTCAAGATGTTATCTGGAATTAAAAAAAAAAAAAGTCATCTCTAATTAAAAGTTAAGTTCATAATACTAATTTTACCATGCGTAATGCTTTTGGTCAAATCAGCTCGTTTTCTGACATTTCCTTTCAATAATTATAACAAAAAGATTGCAACATGTTAATACGAAATGCTTTTAATATATAAATTGTTTCAGATCAAAAACAGATTTTCATGATATCAAAGTATATATTTCTATAAATGGGGCCAATTTTATTCAGTTGTTCAGTTCAACTTTCTGAAAATCAGTTCAAGTTTTCATGAATTAAAAAGAAAAGGCGGCGGGGGGAGACAGTGGGAGAGAATCAGATTTGAAAGATTTGTTAGGTTGCGCACTCTGGTGGATGTTCTAAAAACTCAGAAAAAGAATCTTTCTAACCACGCTAGGTGTGCGTTGATATGTAATGTATACATACATGAATCCATTTGCTGAGTTTGGAAAGTCTTCGTTTCCTGTGGAGATTGGCAGACGCTGAATGACAGGTAAAGTGGTTGTGTCAGTGAGAGGCGTTGTGAGTGGACGTCAAGTAATCGGAAAGTGTCTTCTTGCAGTTCTCTGAAATTTTTGTGATTTTATTTGTGACGTCTAGGAATAAATCTCAGTATGTGAACAAAAGAAATAGAAGAGTGTACTATTTTATTATGACGTTAGTATATTTGGACGAATATTAAAATGAGCGCGAAGGAATTTCTTAAGTTTTTTCGTGCAACAAACTCAGGTAAGCGAATTTATAACGAAATCTATAATGATAATTACATATGTTTGGTGTTTTTTAACATATGAAGTTCGTCAAGAATTTTTTTTTGTTGTTGTTCTTGTTGTTAGAATTCTTAATCGAAACATTTATGAAAAATTTTGAATTTTTAGATTGGGCAGGATGTTTAAGATACTAAGTAAACCAGGTGTTCTTAACTTGTTTATATTTATTTTTATTCGCTTTGTAACTACATTTAAACTTTTCGCATTTAGATTTAATTCGCCGAGAGAAAACTCGAATTCTCTGTTTGTTGTTAATTAAATAAGATGTGTTGAGAACCTGATGTATCAAGAACATAAATAATGAAATCGTGGATAATCTATTAAATTGGATTGAAGCTCACGCAGTGCCGCTTTATACTTTTATATTATAAATGTAAATTAATTAATAAGCGTTATTGAATTCCATTTTTCTCCTTTTTAATATCCTATTTCATATTTACAGGAATAGATTCAATTGCTGAAGAACAACGTTATTAATAATTTCTGATTGAAGAGATGAGTTTTATGTTTTAAAATTGCATTAGTTGAATATCGCATTATTATAATTGCATACGCTTGATATGTTAAATATATGATATTCAATATGCTGTCATTTTAAGCGAGATATTTCAAATGAAATTTAATTGGTTTCTTAAGAAATAAATATGTAAGGAAGGAGTGCTCTATTATTACCGTAATTCGTAAACTATGCATAAAATTATCATTAGTGCTTATTTTAAATGAGAAAAATTGCAGTGAGAATAATATTTGGAGGTGAGGAATTGTTTCAGCATATATTAATAAAATTAATTTTTATTGCTATTAAATTTGGTTAATCATGCATTTTAGACATTTCTAAAAGCTGTATAAATGTTAGGTCATAAGTTTTCTTTTGCATTTTCTATAAATATGGCATTCCAGGCACGTGTGTCTAGTTATTCTTAAAAGTTTTATTTACTAACTTGAATTTTTGTATTTTGAAATTGATTTACTCATATGTACGTAATTTTAATATAAACTTGAGTTTGCATTTTTTAATATAGTTAATGCAAACTTGAATCAGTATTTTTATCCGAATTCTTCGTAAAGTATTGGTCTATGTAAGGTGTTATATTTTTGTTTGATTTATGTTAGATTTTTTGAGTTATGCAATTTTCTTCCTCTTACTTATAAGGAGTCCCTGCACATTCAAAAGACAAACTATGCAGGGGTAATTGTTGTCTGGATATAGCTGAAATCCAGAATTTCCAGATTTATAAAATGTAGACATATCTTTCCCGAATTTAGTTTTAGAACAGATATATCATTCAGAGATTATAAATAGTTTAAATTTTAGGCTTTATGAAGTTCATCAATTGCATAAAGATTGCATCAGCAAGAGGTGAAGCTTCTTGAAACTGAGTTTGCTCAGATAAGAAATTTTTCATATGCAGAAAAATTATTTTTATAATTTATATTATGCAGAAATAGAAAAAAAACTAAAGTTATGGTGTGAGTATTCAGAATAAAAGACAATGAAAAGCAGAAATATGCACTATTAACAAAACTGATTAAACCTGTTTTAACTTCGTTTCATGGATCCATTGTTGAAAGTTCATTTATTTAGCTAGGTAATATTATGACATAATGTAGAACATCAGTGATTGTTTATAAATATTATTGATTCTCATTGCACAAAAACACATCTGCAGCTTTTGGGTTAGAATCCTCTTTCTAGCAAGAGTTCTGATCTCCAAGACTTGTCAATATGCATACTTCAAGCTCTAATCTAATACTTAATGAAGTAAGGAAAAATCTATTGTGTACATCAAATTTTTTTGATGGGTTAACCTTCATTTCTTTGCAAAGAAAATTATAAATACAATAATTCCCAGACACTGAACAACTCTCCTTTTTGGAGGGGGGGAGCTAAACCTAACTTTTTTTTTTTTTTTTTTTATGTTAAAAGACCAAAATAGTAGGCAAACTTGCAAAATGATATAGTGAAGCATCAGATATTTTTTAATTAATTTTTTAAAAAGTGTATTTTTTATAGTACTCATGAAAATGTGTGAAGAGGTTTGTATGTATGCATATGTATGTTTTGCATAAAAATTTGAATTATTTGTAATTATATGTTTTTTATACTTCACAATAGATTTCAGAATTTTTGAAATGAAGCTGTGACTTAGTATCGGGGGGGGGAGAAAGATAATGTATCGGTAGCAGAGAAGATGGGAACGTTATACTCAGATTAAATCTCTATGTTTGTAAAAACAATAGCAAAATTATAGCAGTTAGTTTTTGTAAATTCTGTAGTGTTCATTACAATGGTAGCATTTATAGGATGACAGAAAACTTTGTTAGTACTTTATAAAGTTTTATTATTAAATCTATTGGCATCTAGTATTTTCCCCATAATCTCATCTTGAATGCTTCTTTTCTTCCTTCCAAATTGCATTAAGAATATTTTATATTTTGAGAGTTGCATTTCATTAACAGTTTTCCGCTTACTCAAGCTGATATTATCCTTTTCATCACTTATATATGAAGTTAAGGCTTCAAAATGTGTCAAATTAAATCACTATAGTTGGGGCAAAACTAATATGATAACATTTAGGTAGCTAGAATGGTCGATTTGCTCCTTTTTTATATATGTATGTGCATTGAATACATATTATTTTAAAAACTGTTGTTACATTTGATTTATTTATGACTTTTTTAATGCTTTATGATCGGTGTTTTTCCCAGGTACGTAGATAGATGACAGTATATTTATTCTGCATTCTATGTTAGTTCTTAGTTTATATATTTTGATTCATTTTTGGTACTTTCCCATTAAAGTTGTATCATTTGGTGCCTTTTTGTTTTAGCATATTTTCTCGGAATGACATATAATCAGTTTGGCTTAGCTGCTTTCTTGATTATAACCATCATTTGAGCAACTTTGTTTTTCATCTAATCATTTTTTTCTTCCCACTTGGTATGGATTTTATGACTTAGGATTTGCCAAGAGATGAAAGTGTGGCTATCCTGTTTCTTCAGAAAAGATATTCAAGTAAACACCTCATGAAAAAGAAATGGGAATCAAAGCCACCATTTCTGTATGAAAAAAATGAATGTTAACTAAATTATGGTCATGATGACAATAATAAGAAAAGTTCCTGCTTAGAGAGAAATATTTTAGTTCTGTTATTAGGAAAATCTGAAACAGGTGTGTGGAAGGCTGGCTTGTTTGAACTTTTGCAAATTCAAAATATATTCTCAAGCATACAATTCCAAATATTTTAATACTGTTGCTCCTCACAGTTCCTGTAAGTGTTGCAATTTATGAGAAGAGTATTCTAAATAAAAGTCACTGAAGACTTACAAATATATATTTTGCATTTTTTAAATCTCTCTGCTGTTTGCATTACAATAACTGGAATAATAAAGTAGACCTCTACAGTGTTGGCAATGGTTTTGTGACCCCCCCATTCCCCAAAATAAAACAATCTGATTGGGCTAGTATATGACCGCTTCCTAATTCTAAGTATATATAAGTAAGAGTATAATTTGGTTTAAATACCAAATTTAAGAAGTTTTGGATTATGCCATTAATATATTTTTGACAAAATTATGTTCAGAGCTTCAAAGCAAAGTATCAATTAATTCATTTTAGCCCAAAATCTGGTATGTTGTTCCCTTTGATATAGATTATAGAAGGCTTAAATACTAAAATTCAAAAGATTTTTATTATATTTTAACGTAATTTTTCATTAAAAACTATATTAAAAGAGAATTTTATTTTTTGGAGAACTTCAAATTGAGTACCATTTCTGTTTGTCCATTAAAAGCTGTTATGGGCTTTTAAGGGAAGCATCATTTCTGGTTATATAATTTTACCCAAAATCTAATCGCTTTTGTATGAATGCAGAAAGCTTAAAAATAGAAACTAGAAATTTTTGAAAGTTTAATAAGAGTTATCATGAACGAAAAAAATCGCCGCACACATATGTACTCAGGCAGACATCATTCTAAAAATAGTAGAAACTTCTTGTGGGATTCATGCTTATTGATGAAAGCTCTATTGAATTTTAGGACCAAAAACATTACTTTGCTTACTTATGTATATAGACTGGTGGAGGTTAAAAAAATCAAACAAAATAATAATATAATTTTAAAATTTTGGAGTTAGAGATTTACTTCATAAATAAGCAAGAGTTTCAACTTATTTCCGTATATGTAATTTTTACCTTTTTAATTTGCTTATGTATCGACAGGTGCAGCAAATTCAACAATTGCCCCAGATGGCATTAAGTTCAGGCTTCCTCACTGCCTTTGGCATAATCTAGTCCGTCCAATTCAGAATGGGAAGATACCTCCAAAAATTGTCTGGATCTATTTTATAGCATCTAGTTTCCCTGTAACTGAGTGGTAATAAATAAATAAATTTGTAAAATTCTAACTGTAACTAAATTTAGCAGGTAAGCGATTATTAAAAGGAGTGATTGTATTTGCTTTCATTAAAAACGAGAGCGGGATATTTTTAATTCCTTAATTCATTCT
>KK121697.1:9343-20725 GCA_000611955.2 Stegodyphus mimosarum | reverse complement strand
TAATTTTTCTGTAAGGATTTTAGACACTGCAGCTTGCAAAGTTTAGAAACATTTGAAGGAAAGATTTACAGACCCACGTTTCTAAGGTTCCAATTTATTATATTCATTTCTAGAAAAATAAGACAAAATAAAAAAAATGTCTCCATGGTGTTGACACGTAATGGATGTATTTTACAGAAAGTTTGCGATGAATTTCTTACTTTT
Source organism: Stegodyphus mimosarum (assembly GCA_000611955.2). Classification (NCBI taxonomy): domain Eukaryota; kingdom Metazoa; phylum Arthropoda; class Arachnida; order Araneae; family Eresidae; genus Stegodyphus; species Stegodyphus mimosarum. The sequence continues at coordinate 20,521 of KK121697.1, read as the reverse complement.
TGGAGAACGTCTGGAAGAACAGTGAAAAAATAATATTTGAATGTTTTACTTCTGATATTAGAATCTTTTCCTTAACATGTTTATCTTCCCTTTATTTTCTCTACTTTTCACTAGACACAAGCATGGAAAACACCAAAAATGCTTCTAATCTTATCACATGGATAGGTATTATAGAAAGGAATTTTTTTATTAATAAAGAAATTGAAAACTGACAATTTAAAAGATTCATCTAATATGTCTTAATGCATCACACACAGGGCTGGTGGTAGGCATTCTGCCACCTGATGCAATCTCTATGGATCCTAAATTCTGCTGCCTAGTGCCTTTCTAAATTCTGCTTCCAGTACCTGCTCTAAATTCTTAAAGTTTTGCAATTTTTAGATTTTTGTTGCTTAAAAAAATTCTACCACACCAGCTCTGTAACTGGCTCTTGCTGTTCTGAATGTTCATATTACTAAAGACATAAAATTGGCAGCTTTTTCTATACATTCTAAATGCATTTAGTTTTTTTAGGATAACAGAACTCTTTAATTAATTCCAAAGATTCTAAAAGGAAAAGGAAACGTGTTGAAGAAAAAAACTGAATAGATATAGAGAAAGAAAAGTATTCTTCAAAGATATGTACAATTAATTATTATGTAAATTACCCAGTTGTTTATAATTTCCTATTTCTATTTTCTCACCAGAATGTAAGGCACATAGACAGTTTTTAAACTGAGATTTTTGGAATGTAAGGCACAGTGTGTTTCTGACCACCTGGCTGCGTTAGTTCTTGTCAGCTCTGATAATATGTAGTTATTCAACATTGCATTATCGCTTGCGACATTTGAATTTGTTATGACGATAGAGTTACTGAGTCAGCTTCAATTAAAATAAAATTGTATAGTCTTTGACCACTAGGCCACATTTTTAGTTTGAGTTTGACTCTTCTTGTTTAATTACATCACCACGAGCTGTAATTGATTTTGTTAGAATAAAAACATATCTTTATGTTCTAAGCCCTTTTTAAATAAGAGGCTTATTTAAACCGTTGTCTGACCTTTGTAGTTACTTTTAGACATAGCGATAAATTTGCTTCACGTCTGTCGGGGACTATTTAATTTATTAACCAGATCAAGTAAACTCTCATAGGTACATTGTGGAGAGGTTGACAAGTTAGGAGATAACGCATGCAAAAACTAGTGAGAACATTGGTTTGCGTATTGAGACAAATTTCTAATTGTTAGAAAATATGCTTAAAGAGAAGGAAATCAATATAAATTACCCAAAATGTCTGGAAAAGCTTCAAATTAAAAAGTCTCATATTGTGTAATGTGTTGTTGCTACAAAACGTGACTGCTTTTAGCTTTTAATGTGTAATTATCCTAATCTCGTTTAAGACACAATGTCATAAATGGCATGTATTTTAAACTGTAAAATTTTTTTTAGATTGTGATTTTAATAGAGCTTTTCTTACAAATGTTAAAAAATAAATAAAATTTAATAGTGGCCATGTAAATCCATCATGACTAAGGATCTACCTACCTAATTTAATTATTTATAACTAACTGCTTACCCTTAAAAATTATCTCTGCATATTAAAGCGAGTTATTGCCTTTCATTAATTTTTACCGTGGTCATAAGATAAAACACAAAAAATGTAGAAATGCAGGTAAAACTTATTCTTTGCATCTAATGAGACTTAAACAACTTATCGTCTCTACTGCTTTAGCGGCTTATTGCAACCTTAAAGTTTATTAACTGAGTTACAAACCTTGGAACTCTACACGAAGCTATGGGCTTTGTCTAACTGCATCAGATAAAGCCCAACTAACTTTCAAAACTTGCCAACTGTGCTTACATCAGGCCTTTCAAGGTTTACTCTGATCAGCAGGTCTCTCTCGAGGCAAACAGCAGCAGCGACAACAGCCAGTCTTTTGTTCCGAGTAATGCTGATTATGATTTCATTTCTCATATTAACCTATGCCACTTGACATAAAATCTACCTGCTATGTACTAAACCTCTAGACTAAGCAACTATGGGACAAAATGAGACATTAAAAAAAATCAATATAAAGCTAACTGTTAGTAAAACATAAATAAAATGCCACTTATCTTCTTTCAACTTGTAAGGATTTTAAGTTTTACTAACCTTTATTTTGTTTTAAACCTTTACTATCTTCTCTTAGTTTCCATTTCCGGCCAGAATAAGCGCGAATAGATTTAGTCTATGCAAATGAGATTGCAAACTGTAGAAGTATTTAAGACATGGCTTTTAGCCAAGAGAGAAGTGAAAGATAGCTTTCTCGCGGCTTTTACCACGCATGTAATTTTCGTTGTCTGCCTTTAAAGCCAGAACTTAGTTCTTGTTGATACTTGAAGACGTAGTGTAGTCTTTGCATTCTGCTCACTACATACGTAGTAGTAAACGGCCAATCTTCACGTTACTATTCTCTGTAAAGCATCTTAGTTCTTATTTAATTAATTTAGTTTATTTTCTTATTTCCTACGTTTTAGATCAAAAGTATTGGTCTTTGTATCCCAAAGCGCAGGAGCGCCTGAACTCTGTGAGAATAAAGGTTAAAATTTAACCCTCCTTATATTTGTTTTATTTTTTACACACGCACGAACATAGCTTTGAGTAAGCTCCCTGTTCTTATTAAGGACTCCAGTTATGTTTGCAAAATCAACTAGAAGGAACAGTAGTCCTGACAAACTATGTCCAACTATTATAAGAGCAAAATATTTAATGCTAATTCTCAAACTTATTAATAATTATTTTAATCAAGTTATTTTTAATAATAATCCATCCTACTTATGGATCTATTTGTTTTTAGGATGGTATTACAAAAGTGAATTTCAGGTATAGATAAGGTTTTTAATTGAATTTATTCAGTTCCCATTTGCTCATAGGTCCTTAATTTTTTTCATTAGTGGTCCTTAAAAGTACTTAATTTCTCTGTGCAGAAAAGGGTACGAACCCTGTTATGACGAGCAGTAAACAGGTCATTTTGGTGTTTGGCAGCAATTTTCAAAATCGGGCCTAGACCGTAGCGTACAGTAGGATTTTACCGCAAAATCTTTTAAACTTTTTTTTAAAATTTTTCCTTTTTTTAATTTTGCTTATTCGCATTTTGCAGAATAATAATAATAATAATAATAAAAAATAGTAATCAGTCTAGGCTAACCATTTAATATAATTTTATTCGCCAAAATATCTTTGATTATTGTAATTCAGTTTTTAATTATTTTGATGTTATTCACATCATTTAATGTTCCTTCTTCCCTCTAAATTTATTTATTAATGGTAAATAATATTTTCAAATTTCTTTTCTAGCATAATCCTGAAGCTAATTCTAGCAGTATGCTGACATAACGTCACGAAATTTAATGCACATATTTTTTTGCTTATGTATGCTGCTGAAAAAATATAAAATACCTAAATTTATTTAAAAAATATCATTAAATAGATTTCTTGCTTTCGTTTAGCTGCAAAATGTCTGCAAAAAAAGACATTTTTTTAAATCCAGATTGGACAGATTCTAATCTCAATCTTCAGTGGAGAAAACAACTATTAGTAATGCTTTCGGGATTAAATAATATTTAATTGGCAAATTTTTATGTTTTCAAGTGGTACTGGAATTTTCTTAAAACACATCTGGAAAACCTGGAAAAGTAGGGGAATTTCATTCTCCTGTTTGAGTGGCAAGTCTGTAATATCTGTCTAATATCCTGAAAAATTTATAAACTGAAAGATTGAATCTAATTGGTTAAGGGGTGGTTAAATTAAGACTGCGTCTGAATAGTTGTGCATTTATAGATGTTTACAAGAAAAATTACTATCAACATTTGAATCTTAAGCTCGCGAATTTGGAAAGTTTAAGACAAGTGCTTTTTCTACTTCCGCGCAGAATCAACTATGTAACACCAACATATAAAACTTTTCATTTATGTCTCTCCAGAAGCTATATTTCTGTACCATCTGTTCAAGCTGGCCAGTGTGGTAACCAGATAGGAGCCAAGTTCTGGGAAGTTATTTTGGATGAACATGGAATTGATCCAACCGGTTCATACCACGGTGATTCAGACTTACAGTTGGAAAGAATAAATGTATATTACATGGACACATCTATCTCACACTTACTCTGGTTCTCGAAAGAGAGCGTGGGTTCGAACCCCACTCCTGACACCATATAAAATTATGAGGGTACACTTTTAGCTTTTAGAAATAATTTATTTACAATCTTAGAATGTATAATCACAGAGAACTGCTATACCAGCATAGTTCTATTTTTTATCCCCGTATCCAAAGTGTTGCCAATTACAAGTTACTAAATATTACATGTTACCATTTACAAATTATTAAATATTACACCATCCAGATCTGTGAACAGTTAGAGAGATCATTGTTTAATGATAAGCAAAGTACTTGAGTAAATAAATTAAATACATAACCCTAAGGTTCCTAAGACGCTAAGAACCCTAAGATTCGGTACGCTATCAATCAAAGCTGGATTGAAATTAGGCTGACGGCTCTCTAGTGCTCTGTTAGAATTAAAGTAACTAGAAGTTTACGTTTTCAGTTTGACTTTGCCTGTATTGATATTTTCTCGTGCGGTACGAAAGCTGCAGAATGCTTCATGTATTCTGAATATTCGGTACGAAAAGTGAAGAGCTTTCCAAAGACCCTGTGTTTTATTTTTGCAAGTAGATAAAAGAATATTGCTTGTAATTTAAACATTGTTAATATTTAAATTTTCTTATTAATGCTAACTCTTCGACTTTCTTAATAATTCGAACAATTTCAAGTCCTTTAATGATTCCAATTTTAATATCTTTTCGACCTTCGAGGCAACACAAATGGTCTGCGAGTTGTAATGTCGCAAATTTCCTATGGTTTTCCAGTACATTTATTAAAGTAATTCCGTGTGGAACTATAGAGTTCAAACATGCGGTATTATAAGGACAACAGCATTGTTAGTTTAAACCAGTGCTTTTTGCTATAAGTTTAATTGGAAATGTATCCTCCTTGATTCATGGCTAAAATATGACAGCCGGTTTCTTTTACAGAGGAGAGAAAATAAAAAGATTTATCAGAAGGCAATTAGAATGAAATCGTAAATAGTACTGATTCACTTTGGGTTTACTAATGCCAGGTGGTTTGTGTCATTATGTCTGGAGCTGCTTATGCAATTAAAACCGCGGTGCGGGTATCTGCCAATTTAAATGGATGGTGCCTTGCGGACGCGTGACCCCGAATGCTAGGGGCAGTTTCTAGAAATTTTTAAATCAAAAATGTCTTTATTGCATAGTTCCAGCATTATTTTGTATGACTTGAGAATCCTAAATGATAAAGATTAAAACTTATATACTTACGTGTATTCTGGTATGATTACAAAACATGTAAAGAATTAAATGTCTTACATTTTTACTCTGATATGCGTCATACCCGTCAACTAAAGTAAACCAAGCAATTTTCTTGCAAATTTCATTGTTGAAGTAAAGAATCTATGTCGGCTTGCTGTTATTGAGCATGATAAACGTTTAAAAAAGAAATTGTTGCCGAAAAAAGAAGCAATACATTGAGGACTTTAATATTTCTATTCAAATCACGGCTTGTTTCTTGCTTTTTCCCGAATGCCAAATTTGATTTTTGTATTAACAGGTATTTCATTGGTACGAGTCCCCACGTGTTAAAAGCAAAACTGTGCTCCTTATTGTTTACAATGCCTATCCACGCCTTTATGCCTTTTCTCAAAGATTAATAATACTAAAGAACACACCTTTCTCTTATGCAATTTAAAAGATTGAGCTCCATAATATGCATGCATCATCTTCTGTTTTTCAGAAAAGAACATTTAAAATTTAAAATTAAATTTAATCTTTGGATTAATGATTAATTGAGATATAACTCAGAAGCATAAGATTAAGATTCATGTGTATACTATTATTTTCTTCAGCTACATTCTGAGAGAGATTAAATTTGAACTCAGTGCAATTCTGATGTTCAACTAGTCTGCTGAAGCAGACTGCAATTTTGTAACATCTGTATTCTTCGTTTACGACCATTAGCAATCTTAAAACCCATCACTTTGGCAAAGTCTTTTATATTAAAAAGGTTGAAGACAACATTTCCTGATTTGCAGATATCAACCACAATACAAAATTTAATTTAATAACATAGATTTCAAAACCCCCCTTCATTTGTATTTTGTGTGTTGTTTCTTAGCTGAATTGTAAGTGGCTACAAAACTATTTAGCAACATTTAAAACAATTTTTTTTTGAACGAACCTATCCGTTTACATAAAAAGAGCAAGTTATGTTCATTGTATAAGATAGAGCATCAATCTGTTATTTTAAAATTTATTCATTAAGAGAATGAATTGGCCCAGTAGTGTAGCTTTAATGAACTTGTTTTCCATGCGGTTGTGAATTCTGATTGATTGCCAGCGATTCCTCTTCTTTTTATGTTTCAGAGAGAACTGTCCTCTCCTCTTTCTTAAACCTGAGCAGCTTTTCATAGATTTGAGCATTGCTTTGTATAATTTGATGTTTTTTGTGATTTATGCTGCAATTTTAATACATTTTTCTTTTTAAATTTTTTTAACACGACTGTTCAGTTTATTGATATTAGAAACGCCTGTAGTGGACTTTTTTAAAACTTTTTTTGCCGCGTCATTTTTGTTACCTTACCAGAAATTTGTTATTTACTTGGCCAAGCAAAAGACATTTTTCAGGGTTGTTATTTGATACACTCAGATTTTTTCTTTTTTAAATTATAATTTTTAATACGACTTTGTTAATAATTTATATTACATTTTTAGTAATCTTTCTGACTGATCTTAATTTGAGACATTTAATTTATAGTGTTACCAAGTGGTAATTTTTACGAATAACTGCGACATTATTATAATTAATAAAGGATGTTTATATTCCTGTATCTTTGTATTCAGGAAATTTTGTTCCACATACAGGTTTTAAATTCGCCTACACTGTATATAAAATTTTCTTCCCAAATAGAAAACGCTATTTTTTATTTTATTTTATTTATTTTTTTATTTTTTATGATTTACAGTACTTCTTCCTCCTGATCATGAGTGTCAAATGATTTTGACAAGAATCGAATGAACAAAAGGAAGGTACTCGAGTCTAAGTAAAAGTTTTTGAAGTAAAGAATAATGTATCAGTTTCGAAGTGGAATTCACGATTTTTCTTCGCTCTTACTTAACTCATTCGATTTGCATTTGGAAAGAGAATTGTTGTATAAAAATACTAGTTTAATTTTTTACTTTCAATAATGTAATAACTAAAATAAAGCGAGACCCCTAGCCTAAAATCATTTAATTGGTTTATTAGAGAATTCTATTAGATATATAGTACATATTTTCAAAGTTACAAGGTGGAAAAAAAATTAAAATAAAATTAATCTCTGAAATAAAGATAAACCCAATATTCCATTTCCGTGAAGTTGGTGAAATACATATATACTATATTTAATAAATTCTATTAATATCTTAATGACTGCGATAGCAACAATGGATTTGGGATGGTGACGTAGTAGCAATCTGGGGAAGGCTTTTTTGCGTAGTTACAAAGATTGCATTTATAGACAGATGTGAACGGCGACAAGTCGTAATTTTATTTCTGAGACATATAATTAGGTTCGCACATTATCATAGGCATCAGAACATTCTTTGAAATTTTACATCTTACACAATGGACGAAGCAGAAAGGCAAGTGATGCGTCTTTCGGAGTACGCATTCAGCAAACCGTGAAATATACACTCAAAAGTTTCTTTAATCTGATTGGCTAAAAGTTGTCCGCTTTGCAGGATTACATTAGAAAGCACGATACGGATTAATTTTGAAAAGATGCAGTCCAGGAAAAGTTATTATAAACAATCACAATTTTTAGAATAGAGGGGGGAATACTCAAATTAAAATGAAAGATAAGGGGCTATTGGTAATATAAATTATAATTTTGATTTACGTATTTTTTATCTTACATATATACGTGATAATTTTGTAAAGATGCTGACTTAAGGTTTTAAGGTAGTAGTATTTTGAGATGCGTTAGAGAGAGTACACCAGTTGTCTTTCGTTCATGACCGAGATGGCTGTAGGTGTTGTTGCCATACAAATAGGATGCGTAATAGACGGATGGAATTTGGAGATCAAAAGTAGTGCTAGGTTCATCACATTATTTTATTTCTTTATGAATAAATTCTTGGGACATATATTCTTAGTTTACACATCAGTCTGGATGGGACAAGCACCCCATACCACAATTTCATATACAGCTTATCACATTTCGAGACAATAGATTAAGCAGAGAAATGTGCAGCACGCATTTGCACAGCAAGAGGAAGACAGGGAAAATAAATGCGTATTTAGTAGCTGGGGTATTTATAGAGTTGAAAACTTGGATTGCGATTGAATAAGAATTTACCGCATTGCAAATGACTTAACGCGAATTAGTTTTCAAGTAACGCAGTTTAGATTCCAGGAAAGGGACATAGCCAAATTAAAATCAGGAATTGAAAGGATTATTGCTAAAATAAAATTAGTAATTTTGAGTTAAATATTTTATATCTGACATACATATATATATATATAATGCATTAGGTGTTGATGATGTATAAATCTGTGTGTGAATGGGGTGATTTAGATGACCCAGTAGGGAACATGGTGCATAGAGATGATGCAGCAGTCGTTGCTGGTTTAACATTGCTTTATTTTGGTTTACAAACATTTTTTAAGCAAACATAGAAAAACTGGCACAGTAAATGCGCCTGTTCTTGAACTACATCAGTACCTTTTAGTTTAAGTATATTTGAAAACAGAAGGAGCAGCAGGTAGAAGCTGGCAAAAGAGTAGCGAGCTAGAGAGAATGAGACATGTTCAAGATGAAATATCCATTTCGAATGATTTAGTTTTGGTTTAGATTTATTTCTACTGACTTCGATTCCCAAACTTGAAATTATTGTTGGCTGAAGTATTATATAAGTGCCCATGTCATTAGCGTTATGCAAAAATTATATGAAATGGATTCATTTTGAAATGCTTAAGTTAGGAGCAATCATTGTTTTAACACAGAAAGGAGAACTTAAAATAGGGAATTAAGGGACTATTTCAAATTAAAAGTTAGAAATTGAATGTACCGTTTATTTTCTTAATGTATCGATATTTTCCTAATGCACCCTTCAATCGTACACTGGAAAAAAAAAAAGGTGGGACAGTTTTATATCTCTCGTTCTACTCCGCCGATTGACGAAATTCAACTTGCCTTTTTCATGTCTCGAAAGCGCGACTTAGGATAGATGTTAGATTTATATATAGCATTGTTCTAATATAGGTTTGACAGGTTTTGTGCTAAAATTACAAAAATCCGATCTAATGTAGGTATTTTGACATAAAATTGGACTTTTTCTGAAATGACATGCCAATTTTTTTTCCACATTTCGATTCTACGACTCAAATTATGCCAAACTGCCAAGTTTTGTAAAAATCGCATGAGTAGTTTTTAAAAAATTAGCTCTCAAAATTTTAGCTCTCAATGTTAAGTGAATTTAATATATATTTATTAATATCTCCTTTTTTATTAAACTTACTTGATTCCTTCTTCCAGAATTCGAAATTTAGGCTTAATCCAAGTATGATTCGCCCATTTTTTATGATTTATTTTTAAAATTTGTATATTTAAATATTTTTGTATTATAACCTATAAAAATTGTAACATCATCTTAAAGTAAATGTATTTGTAGGCACACCTGCAAAAAATTATAGTTTTCAAAATTTCTTAAGATATACATGAATTTATATATTGGCGCGTTTTGAAGTTTGGCATATATGTTATAAGCGATAATAACGCCAAATGTGGTTTACTCACTTTATTAAAATTACTTGAAAGTATGAACGATGACTTTTTTCCGCTCGTGTACAACTAAAAAAATGGAAAGGAAAATGGGTTGCTTTAAATTAAGAAGTTCGCGAAGTGAATATTCTTGGCGCTAACTCAAAAAAATGTGCCAACATAAGTTTTTGCATTTTTCCATAAATTTCACACCAAATTTTACAAAATTTAATATATAAGCATAATTTGAATAGTAGAAAAAAATTGGCATGCCATTTCAGAAAAAGTCCTATTTTATGTTAAAGTATCTATATTTCAACAATGCTATGTATAAATCTAATACATAGCCAAAGTCGCGCTTTCGAGACATGAAAAACTCAATTTGAATTTCGTCAATCGTCCCAGTAAAAGGGAGATATAGAACTGGCCTATTTTTTTAGTACAAAGGGGCAATTTGCTCAGTAGGACTATTAATTTTGTTTTGGCATTTTGCGTTGATTCACTATAAATGCCGGTTCACTTTTCAAATTGTTGCCGCCAAATATTAGAGCCCTCTATTATATTTAAAGAAATTAAATAATGAAGAATCTGCATAAATGTATGTATGTTTTTCGCATTCTGATAAAACAACGGTATCTAGAGCTATCAAATTTTGAATAGCGTAACGTTTCCAGTCGAATATGGGCATCTGGAAACCCAAATTTGGAATTTTATTATTATCTACTTCATATTTTGTAAAACCTTAACGAATTTAATTAAGAAACTCAAAGATTTCAAAGCGAGTAATAGCATCAGTACAGGGGAAAAAAAAAATTATCACCAGCCCGCGAGACAGTGTATCGAAAATTCTAAAGATTTGCTCATTTTAAAATTATTTTGCGATATTGCTTTTGAACTGAATTTTATGGCTTAAGTGCGAAGAACATAATATTGAATAAATAAAGGTAACAACAAAACGTTAAAAAAATGCCCCTTTGGACTTATTGTAAAACACTCATGTCCTTAAATTAAGGATAATTCGGAGTCACTCGGAATTCGAACTCTAAAATAAATATCACCTGTAAAATCACTACACACATCTTCAAGAATCATATGCAAATTTCACGAAGTAACCAGATGACACCGATGGTACGTCACAATGACGAGAGTGTAAGAGCGATATATCTATCTATATAATAATAAAAGCAAGTGTAATGTGTCTGTCTGTCCATTTGTCTGACCGAGCTCTCCAGCCAAATCTATCGCACGCAGGGACCTGGAATTTTTTACACGGAAGCACAAAGGGGCTGGCCACCAGACCTCGAAGCCCGATTTTCGATTTTTGAATTAGAAAAATTTTAAAAAA
>KK121696.1:0-11612 GCA_000611955.2 Stegodyphus mimosarum | reverse complement strand
CACGAAAACGCCCATGAAGCCAGCCCGTTCGCGGGATTCGAACCTCGGACCGAACTACCAGTGTTCAGCGTCTTTACCGCTCGGCCGCTGGTGGGCCGGAGGTTCGTTTGGAACTGGTTCTTTTTTTTACTCCGCGTAAGCTGTGTTTTAAAATCATACACCATATTCTTGGCTAGATTATTTTTCAGCTATTCTATTTGATTCATTTTTTTTTCGGTTCTTTTATTTTACAGACAGGAAACTTTAAACATGTCCTTGCATCCTCAAGTAATAAATTTGAACTTCAAGACTTTCGTTTTCACAGCTGTCTCTCCATGAGAAAATTACAATTAAGAAAAGAGGTTGTTCAGCACCTGATATTCTAATATGTCAGCCAGGCATAAGCAACAAGAAGAAATATGTTCGTAGTTTCAATTCTAAATGGTCTAATTCTAAATGCTTCGCTAATTTTAGGAAACAACATCCTGCAGAATAAATAGTACTGACCACTGAAGCATATCCGATGATTTACAAAGAAAAGCTTGAAACTGAACTAAAAGTATTCTATTGTAGGTCTGATATTCATGAATACTGCAAATTAATTGAGCTGCTGAAATTTATATTGGAAAATAATCTAGATGAGGTTTTCAGTGAAATTACAAAACTGATAAAAATTCTCTTGACAGTTCCCATGACTACATCAGAGACAGAACGCTGCTTTTTAACAGTGAAAAGAATAAAAACTTTTCTAAGAAGCATTATGAATTCGGAAAAACTAAATGCGCTTGCAGTGCTTTCAATATAGAAAAATTTCCTCAGTTGTCATCCAGAGATCAAGGAGAAAATTATTGATCTCTTCGCTCAAATTAAAACAAGATGAATGGATTTTATTTTTAAATGAATAGGTAAAGATTGAACTGTAACAATTTAGGTTAAAGTAATTAACAAATGTTTAATTTTTCTTTTGTAAAATTTCATGGAAGTTTCAAAATAAATTTTCTTTTTATACATGTTTGTTTCCCTTTACACAGGTTTAAAACAAAGGTTAAATTTTTTTGGAACAGCACCCCCACTAATTTTAGCTACAAGCCGCCACTGGTTGAATCATTTCCGTAAGTTTCTTCTGAATGTGAGGTACGAGCCAACATGTCAGACTTTCAGTCATTAGTATCATATTCTGAAACACAAGAACAGAAACTAGCCATATAGTATAAAAGCCAATGGTGATTTAATATCTATCCTTTTTTTAAAAAAAGGATTCTATATAATATCCTGTAATAAAAGTTAGTTTTTCTTTATAAAGTAACCATAGCTGCTTTATTACTTTAAACCATTTTATCTTCTTAAAGATTTTACAGCAATGCTGTTCTTTTGCAAAGTGGGGATCTGTATTATAAGTGGATGTATACATGATATTCATTCATGTGATATGACACTTAATGATAAAATTTTCATTGCATGTTAAATTAATTTTGAAAATAAAATAGTTAGTGACATGTTAAAGTTCCTAAGTACGAAAATATGGTCTATTGAAATGTGTATAAATTTACTAGTTTATGGGTAAACTGCAAACCCTAAGGTAAAATAAATAAATTAGAAAATATGTATTATTAAGTTTTTCGATTAATTTATCATTTTTAGATATGTACTGTTAAACATAACTTAGCAGAAATTCAATTATCATTTGCCCTCCTAACATCAGTTTTCACTATCCATTATCCTCTGAGATATTTTGATGGACAGAATGAAACCACCAAAAGGAAAAAAATGAAAATCAGTTTTAAAAAATAAAGTATTTAAAATAAACCATATTGTGCAATAAAATGTAATTAATTTGTCATTGTATTTAGAACAAAAGAATATATTGTTGCGTTATACGGGTTCGTGGATTTGAGAGTATCGGATGAAAAAACGATGCAGAACAATAAAAAGCACAATTTATTTACAAGAATCACTATTTACAGCACAGTTCCAAAATTACCTTTAAAAGCGTCGAAAATCTACAATAAATACGCTGAAGCAATCAGCAACACAGCTTTAGGCTGTAACTGTAAAGGTAGCTTCACGGCAACACTAAACTTCTAATAAACACCGCGGAACAATCACCAATACACTGTCAAGCTATACTGTAAAGGTAGCTTCACAGCAAAGCACTATCTCGATCGCTTTCCGTTCACCAAAACTCGCGTAGCTTAGCACTCACAGTAAGCAGCTATTCTCACACTTCTCACAACTAATCACACTTAATCACACTCTTACTCACACACTGCCGACTCTCAGAAACGCAGGGGTTTATATAGCTTTTCTTTAAGTTCCACACGTTTCGAGAAATATCTCGTCAGGAAGTTATTCTAGAAGCTTCCCGATTGGACCATGGGATATCGCCGATTTGGTCGCCAAATGGGCGATAAAGTCGCCAATCTGGCAACCCTACCATACACTGTTTTATGGCAACCCTAGTGCTATGCCGGAAAGCTTACATACAGGCGCAACCGCTGAATTTTTCGCAACAATATGAAATAAAATTACACGGGAAAAATTTTCTATTGAAAATAACAAATAGTCAAATCAATAGGCATGTTTTTTATGAATAAGTTACTGAGCTTTTTATAAAAACTTCATATGCAGCATATAAAAATTTAATAGGAAACTTTAATCCAGCAATAAGAAATAACATTGATCTAAAATGGTGAGGGTGAGTCATGTGAAAGATGTTTGATATTTATTGTGTTTTGTCTAAAGATTGTTTTGGATTTATGTTAAATGTGATAGCTTGAAGTGTGTTTTTTCTACTGGTTGCTTAAATCTGCTGATGGAATGATGGTGACCAGTTGAGTAGTTTAAATTATTCATCTGTATTCTTATAAATGATTGTCCAGAAACTGAAGTATAGTATAAGTTCCACTGTTTGATTTTTTTCAGTTAATCATTGGAAAAGTACTAAATTAAATAAGATATTATTCAATGTTTTTATCTGGACACTGATAATGCAGTCCTTGCTTTTGTAAGGTATGTATTTATTAAATACAACTTGTATCATAACAGCTTGCTTTTATTTGCATAAAGGCACAAAACCACATGCTGTTGGGTTTCATCATGCCAAACAAATTCAAAATTTACATGTACACCCATTTTGATATTTTCAATGAAAGCAGAAATATCAATCTGCCTTTAGAAAAATTAATCTGTCAGTTTATTATTAATAATACAATTTCTACATTACTTATAATAATTGCAAAAACAGTTAATGTATAACACACATGAAATTTTATTATTATACAAAATCTTTGGTAAAACAATCATGGCAACTTCTGAAAGTAACCAGTAATTTTTAGAATATAAGTAAGGTTTAGTATTGAGCATTAGTAATACTTATTCTCTTGGTTGAGCAATCTAAAAGCTATTAAAAGATATAGAAATTGAACAATCACCTGGAATCACAGATGGTCATCTTAAGGAGATTTCACTACATTTAACATAACTCCTACAATGTTTGTTTATATGTGTTATTTTATCACTATATGTTGACGTAAGTTGTCAATAATTATTAAATGCACTTGTTTGTGAAATGTGCAGAAGTTTTGGTTTTACTGCTTACTTATTTATAATTATTGATCATTTTTAATAATTAAAACTAAATCGTTGGTGCAAACACCTCTTGAAGTTGATTGCCTCTGAAAATGACTAATGTTTCTAAGACCATAAATAAATATAAGCTTTAAATATCCCTGCCTAAGATTTCACAAAAGACAAGATCCATGGATGGCCTTCTTGTAGAGATTTCATTGTATAAATATATATTTCTTATTATTTTATTACTCATTATTTTCTTCTATTTTAACACATAAACTATATGCATGATGCTTAAAAGGTTTCAGAAACATGTTTAAGAAAAATTTGTAATTTTAAAATTTGTAATTTGGCTGGTGGGATAATTCATTACATTTTTTTTCGCATTTTAGAAATGTATAATGTGGAATTTTTATTTAGTTTCTCAATTAAAAAAATTAGCATCATGCTGTGTTAATGAAATAATTGTTTTAAAAATAATTTTTTCCTGAATTTTTTATCCGTATGTAATTTATCAATGCATCATCTCCTAAAAAGAGTTCACAGATTTAATATTTGAAAATTAAGGAAAGTTTTTAACTTTAAAAAAACTTCTGGTTTTTAATGCAATGAATCTCATTGCTAATGTTGGAAATTAGATGAATTTGTAACACTTAATCATGGCAGATGTTACTGATATGAAGTTATGGCTGTAAAAAATTATTCCTGTTAGCATAAAGATGAAGACTTGATAGTATTTAGATGTGTTAATATTATGTCTAATTCGTAACAGTTTAAAAATACAATAGAACTTTGATAGCTCAAAATTTGTGATAATTTAATTTAAATTTCTTTTTCCCTGATGAGTTGTAATAAAAATGGATGCTAGCTTTTCTTAATTAAATCAAATTTTCTTTACTTAAGTCAAATTTCCTTCACTGCAGTCAAAATTTTGAGTAAGTATAACTTTTTGAAAAGGGCACTAAAAGTTTTTCTTTCTATTTATTTCACAATAACATTACCCTAAATAGTCATAGAGGAGGTTGTTCTAACTTCGCAGAAGATTCAAATCAGCTGAAACCTGCAGTGTTAACAAATATGTAGAAGTCTTCCAGTAAAAGGTAATGTGATATTACATGAATTTACCCTTTTCATCCTGACAAGCAACTGAATTAGTGCTGTGAATGTTTGTACTTTACAGAAAATTTTAATTTATTTTAGGATTTCAATCTGTATTTGTGTTGGAAATAAGTGAAATTCTACTGTTTGCTGTTTTACATTTTAAATTTGTGTTTTCTACTTTTCTTTAAAGAAACAATAGCTTTTAAAACATTGTACATAAATACTGTGAAGAAAACATAGAATGTGCATAGAGAATAACAAGCATGGTAATTGTAAAGTCCCTCTCTCTAGCGGAAGACTTTCCAGAACTCTTTCTCCGCGAGGCTCAAAGACGATTAAGGAAAGCGACGTAGCTACCCCGGAAAAACCTAACCATAAAAACCGGTCGAGGCAGGCTGGTGGGGTGAAGACGGGACGCATTAACCCTACACCAATTTAATTATAGCTATTATGACAAAAATTAGCAGATATTTTGGTTATTTTACACAAGAATTTCACTTTACTTGCACATTACAAACATTTGAAAAGATATAAACTCTAAATGAAGGAGTAAATAATATTATACTTACTAGGCAAAGTTAAGCACCTGGACCAGGTTTCCAATTATCTCTTCGGCAATTATTTACCCAAACTTTTCTTCTCTCTTCATTTTTAGGAAATTTTACCAATGTATGACCTTTCCGTGAATGATTTGAGTAATTAATAGTTGCGCATCCGCCCATTTTACACACAAAAACACAAGAAATTGTTGTACCGCTAACTATGCAAATGCCATTAAGTTTCTCACTTGGGATCACGAATGGCGGATGATTCAGCCTGGTTTATAGGAGCCTTAGTTGCGTTTCCTAGGGAGGAAGCAAAAATACGCGAAACGGCAACCATGCAGTGTCAAAGGATATGACTTAAACATGTTTTTTTCTTTGCGCGCTATATATATATTGTATATAGTTTATTTTAATGGATAACAGTGTATTCGCTTTCTAGTGTAGCAGTGATTGTTATGTGTAATAAATAAGTGGATAAAATATCAAACGGATAAAGATTATTTTCTATTGTGGTGAGTGCACCAGACGAACCCGCCTCGTGTTCGAATGAGCGCGAGGCGTGACAAAGTGGCGCAGCCGATAGGATGGTGTGGAAAAGGAAATTACCAAAAATACGAAGGAAATAAGGTCGTAAAAAAGTGATTTAAATGAATGTGATAATTCACCAAAGAAAGGAAGATGACAAAAGATGGTCATGAAGGCAGAAAGTGGCATGCCTAAGCCTACACGTGCAAATAAAATGAAAGGGTTTATGAAATCTCGTCGTGTGAAAAGTGATTAGCCAGTGTGTGATAAAAGTGATCATCAGTATTACCGTGGTGATATTATTATGTTAGGTGTCTCTGCAGTGTGATGATTAAATTGTACAGTGTGAAGTACAATTCGACATTTTCTACTATCGGGATCAAAGGTAAGTCCCTCTTTAATTTCTTGGGAAGTACAATATATGAATGAAGAGAGCTCCCCCCTATAATTACAATAGTAACTGAGAAAATTAAGATTGTGTTAATGTCGGCTAACATGATTAGAATATGGCATTCGTTAAAGCCAGTAGGCACTTAGAAAGTACATTTTATAGGCAAATAAGGAATAATGATTATTTTTGTTGTTAAGGAGATAATGTACGCTAAATGAATTTTAAAATAGTTAAAAAATATATCAGCAATAATTTTGAAACATTTAATTGTGTGCTCATGTTACTAATTAAGGTAGAAATGATTATCTATTTTTGTTGTTCCCTTGTTTTGACAAAATATTTTAATCATTGAAGTTAATAGATTGATTAAAAATTAATTAGTTTAATGATTTGAGAACAGTAAATGTTTGTGTCGTTGCCAAAATATGTAAAGCATTACGGCGTAATGCCAAAGTATGCAGAAATATTTTATATGATACTAATTCAAAAGCTAATATAATTTTTGCTATTTATGTGTTTAACAATATATGGTGAAATATATGTTAATGGTGTAATATGAGAAAGGTATTATTCATTATTGTGTTTATAATGATGATATTTGCTAAATGAATAATGGTAGTATTCAGTAGTAATGTATTAGGTGTGTTTGCCTGTAAAATCAAGTCTTATTTAGGTGTTGTATGTGTAAAGCTGTAAAACGAAATATCAGATATTAATATGGGTCCTAAAAGAAGAAATAGGGTGTCAGAAGAATCTGATGAAATTATTAAGAACATGCAGGCTCAAATTAAGTTAAAGGAAATGGAGCTGCAGTTAGAAAAGTGTAAGTTAGAGGCAGATGCGGCTAAAGATCGATTAAAAGAAATGGAGTTTAGGAAAGACAATTAGAGAGAGAACACGAGATAAAAATTAAAGAACTAGAAATTCAGAGTAGGAAAACAGATAAAGGAGAAAGTAAATCGGGCTCAGAGAATGAAGGTGTTTCAGATGCTGAGAGTAAGGGAAATGATTTCTTGAAACATTTAAAAATAATGAAAGGAGTTATGATTGACCCGCCATCTAAAGCTGAGGAATGGCCGTTCTTTTCATGCGGAAATGGTGTTCAATCTCTATATAATTCCTGAAGAACATAAGGGGAAAATTATTCTGCAGAGTTTAAGAACCAAAGTGAAAAGTCTGATCTCAACTCTGGGGGAAAGGGATTTAGATAACTATATGAAAATTAAAGGCACAATATTAAAAGAATTCCCGATTACCCCCCTACAACATAAAAGGAATTTAGAAAAATGTGTAAAAAGTATGAGGAAACGTACACTCAACACATAGCGAGGGTTGAGGCAGCACTTGATTTCTACTTAGAATCCAGAAAAGTTAAGACTTTTAATAAATTGAGAGAACTGTTGATCGTTGATCAAGTAAAAGATCAATTACCCGCAAATGTTAAGGCGCATACACTGTTAAAAGAGGTAGAAAACTGGTTATCTCCGTCCGAGCTTGCAAATGATTTGGATAATTACGTTGCAGCAATGCCTAGAAATTACAATACGAGTGCTCAGGAAGTAAAAAAAAATGGGACAAACAGAAACTGGTAAGACAAGGGGAAAAATTAATACGACCAAATAAGAGTAAGGGGAATTTCAGTTCTGATTACAGGGTTGATAAAGAGAAGTACAAAGGGATAAAAACATCAGAACCTCAAGGAATGGGGCAGGCAAATAAGAAAGTTCTAAAATGTTTTCAGTGTCAGGGTGAAGGACACATAAAGCGGTTTTGTCCAGCAATAAACCTGATAGGAAACCCAAGAGAGGAAGCGAAAAAGGGGATACGGATGAGGTGGAAGCAAAGGGATAAAATAAAATATGCGTAGGGTTAAAGTTAGCTAACTATGCAGAAGAAATTCCGTTAACTAGGGCAAGTGAGGTATTACCTAGGATAGATCTACAGATAGGCAACGCTAGGTTCAAAGGAGTGGTTGATAGCGGAGCAGAAGTTACTGTAATCCGGAAATCGGTAGTTCCAGAGAAATATTTGGAGTCTGGAAGGAAGATATGGTTACAACCCGCCGTAGAACTCCAGGTAGAAGCCCAATTAGTTACAGTACCTATCAGTATCTCGTCAGGAGAAGAGGATGTACAGCCTTATGTAAACGTTCATGCAGCAGTAGTGCATAATTTGAACGAGGAAGCGCTAGTGACACCTCGAGATTTTAGACTTCTCAGGGAACAAAGAGATATTTACTGGGGAGAAAATAAGAAAGAGAAACTAATATTGGGAGTTGGTCAGGTATCGAGTAACTTGGACGGAAAAGAATCGACAGATCCAGAAAAAGCCAGCCAGGGGGTCGAAGGTGACACGAAAATAGCTCGAACTATACCTTTGATAAGGAGCAAAGATGAAGGGGAAGTAGAATTGGGGGGCAGTGAACAAGTGTCAGCTGATAACCCACCCCTATCGCAAACTCAACGGTTTAGACAGGAGCAAGCGGAATGTGGTTCACTGAGAAGCGCGTTTATGGATGCACGTATTAAGAAGAATGGGTATTGGCTAGAGTCAGGAATTTTGTACCATACAGGAACTATCAATGGGCAGCGATGTAGTCAGTTAGTTCTTCCTCAAAGCCGCAGGAAAGACATTGTGAAGTTGGCTCACAAAAGCTTACAAGGGGGGCCCTTCGCAGCAAAGAAGACGGCGGAAAGGATTAAAATGTCGTTTTGGTGAGAAGGATTGTCAAAGGAGGTGCGGAAGTGGTGTGAAGCTTGCAAGGAATGCCAGCTACGAAGGAAAGTTAAAGGGAAGGATAGGGCCCCAATTACAGCAGTAGGGAGGCCAGAACTTCCATTTCAAGTGGTAAATGCGGACATTTTAGGGCCGATTGAACCGAAATCTTCAAGAGGGCACCAGTATGTGTTATGTGTTGTTGATCAACACAGCAGATGGCCGGAGGAAATTCCACTAAAGGCGATGACAGCGAAGGCTACATGTGACGCTTTCATTGACATTTTCATGCGAACAGGAGTTCCGAGAATGATCGCAATGGATAATGGAACGAACTTTAAGACTAAGCTAACACAAGAATTTTTAAGTGAGTTAGAGGCCTCGCCAAAATTTTCTACGCCAGGTTATCCGCAGTCAAACGGGCTAGTGGAAAGGTGGATTGGAACGATGAAATCAATGTTGCATCACGCGATAAATACTCAAGGAAGAAACTGGGATAAGCAGTAACCATATTTGTTATGGGCTTATAGGGAGATACCGAATTCAACTACCGGAGTCTCACCATTTTTGCTGATGTATGGTCGGGTGCCAGTGGGGCCACTGGCGATACTTAAATCAAGTTGGGTAGATGAGACGGTATTACCACAAGGAGTTGGGGAATCAGTTACGGAATATTTAATTTCGCTACGAAATAGGTTACAGGAGGTGGAGAAATTCGCTAAAGGAAATTCGGAAGCTAAGCAGCAAAAATATGTTCATCATCATAATTTGAGGTCTAAGGAAATAGAATTCGAAATAGGTGATGAGGTGGTCGTACTGATACCAACGTCAACAAATAAACTTTGCTCGAAATGGACAGGACCTGGAGAAATTGTTGAGAAAAAGTCTCCACATTCGTATTTGGTAAAATTGCCGGATGAATCTGTTAGACATTTGCATCAAAATAAGTTACGGAAATACATACAACCCATAAATGCAGTAGGGATAATCTACGAAGCTGACACAGAGTTTGGAGAGGTGCAGCATGCGCCTATTCAAAGAAACCCAAAGGTAGAAAAACTTTTAGATAGGATCATTGTTTCAGATGAATGGAAACATTTAGATAGGTCACAAAGGAATCAGTTGAGCAGATCAATCAAATCTTTCCATGTAGTGTTTGACGGGGAGATTAAATGTGCGAAGGTAGGATCCCACAGTATCAGGTTGAAATCGGGAGTTGAAAGAAAGCAACCTCATGTTTATAAGGTACCTGAGGCGTTGAAACCACAGGTGGAAAAACAAATTGCTGATTTGTTAGAAAGAGGTTTAATTGAACCTTCCACAGCAGAGATCGCGTACCCTATTGTGTGTGTAGCAAAAAGGGACGGAAGCGTACGTTTATGTTGTGGTTACCGAGGGCTTAATGCGGAAAGTGAGATAATCCCATTTCCGATGCAAAACGCGGAAGAGCTTCGGTATAAGGCAGGGGCAGCACGTTATTTGTCTACGCTAGATATTCTTAAGGGGTATTGGGAAATCCCTATGGCGAAGGAAAGTAGACATCTGACGAGTTTCGTTTCTCCGAAGGGTCAGTATCAGTGGAAAGTGATGCCGTTCGGTTTGTCAGGTGCTGCCGCAACTTTCCAGAGAGTTATAACCCAAGCTCTTAGACTACATAGTGATTATGCTGAAAGTTTCATCGATGATATAATTGTCTATTCGTCAACGTGGGAAGAACATCTTAGACATTTAAAAGCTGTACTCAGTACTTTACATATATTAAACTTTAAGGCTAATTTAGAGAAATGCTCTTTTGGCCAGTCGGAGGTAAAGTATTGTTGCGTTTTACGGGTTCGTGGATTTGAGAGTATCCGATGAAAATACGATGCAGAACAATAAAAAAGCACAATTTATTTACAGGAATCACTATTTACAGCACAGTTCCAAAATTACCTTTAAAAGCGTCGAAAATCTACAATAAATACGCTGAAACAATCAGCAACACAGCTTTAGGCTGTAACTGTAAAGGTGGCTTCACGGCAACACTAAACTTCTAATAAAACACCGTGGAACAATCAGCAATACACTGTCAAGCTATACTGTAAAGATAGCTTCACGGCAAAGCACTATCTCGATTGCTTTCCGTTCACCAAAACTCTCGCGTAGCAGCTATTCTCACAACTAATCAGACTGCTCGCAACACTTCACAATCTCGCAACTAACTGCTCTCAGAAACGCAAGGGTTTATATAGCTTTTCTTAAAGTTCCACACGTTTCGAGAAATATCTCGGCATGAAATTATTCTAGAAGCTTCCCGATTGGACCATGGGATATCGCCGATTTGGTCACCAAATGGGCGATAAAGTCGCCAATCTGGCAACCCTACCATACACTATTTTATGGCAACCCTAGTGCTATGCCGGAAAGCTTACATACAGGCGCAACCGCCGAATTTTTCGTAACACTGCCCCCTCCCAAGGACTGCACGTCCCGGGCAGTACAATCCCTGGTTGGGAGCCAAAAAGGAATAATCGAAAAAGCTAGAAAACAAATAAATAAATTAAAATAATCACAAGATTTGCAAATATTTAGACTATTATTATTTAATATATATATTAAATAATAAATTTAATATATATAAATTTATTATTTATTTGCAAATAACAAAAACATTTACACTAATTGCAGAGATCTATGTACAAGCAACTATGCATAGATCATACAATTAAACATAAAACCATTATGAAATACGCGGTACCCATAACAAAAATAACTATCACTAATTACTAAAGAAACAAATATTTACA
>KK121695.1:322485-352366 GCA_000611955.2 Stegodyphus mimosarum | reverse complement strand
GTTTTCTTATATCTCATTAATAATACACATGAATAAACTTCTTGTCACTTTCTTCTATTTGATGATCCTTTCCATGCTTACAAATAACATATCCCGCCACTAAGAAGCTATAATAATTAGAAACTACGGTCATTCACTTTCAGCCAATAAACTCTACCGATCGTATGTGACAAGAAAAAATACTTTTCATGAGAGCACTTAAAACATAAATTCATATACAGAAAAATGCAAGTTCATTACAAGTTACGATTTCACATACCGCTATCTTACGACGCTGCTGCCAATCCACTGAAGGTGCGTTTAGTCAATAGCTAACAGTAATGATCCAACTTCAATGAATTTAGAAGTCTTCCCTATGTCCGAATCGGCATTTTGTAATTTTCTGTCCCGATTCACATTCTAATAAAATAAATATTGAACTGCAAAGATGAATGGCAACAAACACACACTCTTATTAATCACGAACAAGTTCCAGATATATTCTTTTAAACTTAAAAATGATTCCAAAGAAATGTTTATTGAAGCAATTTCAGACTAAGTGTCCATGAAATCGCATTTGTGTGTTAATAATGAAATTAAAATTCAGCAGCATCTGTTTGGTGGTATTGAAAC
Source organism: Stegodyphus mimosarum (assembly GCA_000611955.2). Classification (NCBI taxonomy): domain Eukaryota; kingdom Metazoa; phylum Arthropoda; class Arachnida; order Araneae; family Eresidae; genus Stegodyphus; species Stegodyphus mimosarum. The sequence goes on along the minus strand of KK121695.1, from coordinate 351,754 downwards.
CTCTGATAATGTACATAAAGATTATTACACTGAAGTAAGGAATGTCAATGGAAAAGTTAAATGTAAAATAAAGGTCTTGATCAGAAACGTATTTATTCTAAAATTAAACAATGCCCTTCTGGGTCTTCCTTACAGGAGCTTCATGTTTCATAATATTCATATAATAAGGTAATTGTAAGATAAGTTATATAATATTAAGATTAGTTACGTAAGATATAGTTAGATAAGCGATTTAAACAGAAACCTATTCAGGCTGATAAGGAAATAAAACTGATTGGCGCCGGTATCTGTTGGAAGGTTAAAGACTAGTAAGGTTATAGCATTTAAGTCTGTTACTGAGGCAGCTGGAACGAATCTTGGTTGAACTATTATCGGTACATTTATTTCTGGCACCTAACGAAATGCTATATGTTCTGCTTCCCTCCTAGTTTCTTGCTGCCTGACAAAGGTCAGTCTTTGTTTGGAAGCTTGATGTTTTGGGAATAACAGATCCTTGGCTAGTCAAAAACAAAACTCGGTTTCAGGAGAAGTTGGAAGAGTTGTTGCGTTATGACTTACCTCACAGTAACATCAGAACAAGGTCCACGAAATTCCTCGTGCAAGGAGTGCAATATTGCGCCTTGAGAGTCAGTTACCAACAGAATTGAGCACCATACAGGTGACAGTACAACTTTGCTTAGTTCCGTCTCCAATTTCGATGGAGAGTACCCCGAGACGGAGATGGGTCTGAGTGTCTCCCACAAACCTCTCGAGAGAACTTTCGGCTCGCCGCATATTTAGAATACAGACACTATACATTTACAAGCATCCATGCCTTCGGGGTTTGAACCCGGGCCCTTTGGTACAGCAGTCAGCGTCGCTAACCACTATCCTGGTTGGGCGGCTATATGGAAAAGTACTATGAGGATACTCTTATGGTTAATTTGAAAGTCGCGTTACCGTAGATAGAAGATTATCGTTTACCGGAGAATAAAATGATATCTGAGAAATGTCTTTTGCGTACTAACAGATACTAAATCTTAGGGGAAATTCGGAGTGTTCCAAGTTTCGGGATGTTTTACAGAACTAGTTATCACTGGTTACAATAGAAACGGCTCCAAAGAAAAATTTAAGAATTCTTTATTTATGACCCACGAGCGGCCGAGCGGTAAAAAGCCGCTAAACACTGGTTGTTCGGTCCGTGATTCGAGTCCCGGCGAACGAACTGGCTGCATGAGTGTTTTAGTTGTTTTCCCCATGTGTAACGTGGATACGAGACAGTTTCCCTTAAAAAGACATCCACGCGATATCTCTCCCTTTCCGTAAAGTGCCTAAGGACGGAACACGTAATAAGCAAAAAAAAATTCTTCGTTTATCCCATTGCTCCTTTTTACGGAATGCCATAACATAAGACCCTTGTTTGATACAAGTTCACATAGACTAAGACGTCCGACATTACTGCTTATCTGCCGAACCAAATTTAAGACAAAAAAATTCTTTCGATCCTCTTTCAGTTTTATTAAATCTATATTGTTATTATGTGATATATTGAAAAAGCGTTCTTGCAAATTTCAGTACAAGAAAGAGACCAGAGCTTATTAATATTTGTCTGGTTTAATAGAAATAACGTTGAACAAATTGAAGAATAGTGAAGCCAAAGACTAGTTTTCGGTATTACCCGTAGTCCCTCTCTATTGGCTACGACATTATATTATCATCTAAATAAGGTTGAATAAAATTTCGGTTACACAGCGAAAATTCTTAAAACAGGTTTTTAGGGAGGTAAACTGCTGACTAATCTAAACTTTGAGAGGAAATGAGAAAGTTTGTCTTCGAGTCGCAGTAATTATGCCTTCAGATCATTCTAAGAAGGTCAAAGTCTAATATGAAAGGCGTAGGTACATGAAGTTGACTCCTCGCCAGGACATAATGTGTCTCTTCTAGGCCTTTTATGGCACATTGAACATTAATTTGTTCTGCAAAGTAAATGAAGCAGTAAATCAAACAGAACCAATTACAAAAAGTTAGTTTTAGCTGTGGTTCATCAAGTATTTGATGCTATAAGTTTATACAGCTCCGGTAATGCTGATTACAAATCTATTTTGCAGAAAACTTGGAATCTAAAACTACATGGGAGGTCGAAATTCTAAGCAATTTGAATGAAAACTTTATAAAAAATTGCCTTTACCTTCTAGTCTGCAAGTATCAAGAAGCTATGGCCTTAAATCCAGGAAAGAAGTAATAAGATTACATTTGTTTTGTGGCGGCAATAAGAAAGCTTACAGAGTGTATTGTTTGTTTAAGAATCGAAAATGATAAGATAGTAAAAGTTTAGTTCACGCTTGATTTACAGTGGCACAAATAAAGCCCAACAGAATCCTTTAGAACTCCTTGCTTATCTTATAGGGTTTAGACTGATCTCTTCTATCATCCAGGATCTTAATCGAGATTAATATTTGTTGCTGGACAGACTCCTTAACAGTCTTGTCTCGGATATGGGGAAATCAGAATTGAGGAACATTTCCTCTTATTCGTGTACGAAAAATTCGTGCTTTCCTTGCAGTAGTCATGCCCTAAGGACATCTCTATCCCTGCCGATCTAGCATCTAGGGATGCTTTGAGCAGTTAGAGCGGAATTGGCAGGAAGAATCAAGTGGTTACATGAAACGGAAGAGAAGTGGCCGATTTGATTACTTCAGAAATGCGTAAAACAGTTACAGTTCCGTTAACAAAAAATGATGAAAATGTTAATTTGTTTAAAAAGAGTTTTTCGTTATTAAAAAAATTGTAAGAATGATATCTAGGATTTTCAGATTTTATAATATTATGAAAGTTACCAGGAATTTTCTAAGGACTTAGTTACCGAATTTAAGAGAGGAGAGTTGTTGATTCAAAAGGAAACTTTCCAAAGTGAAAAAGATTATAAACTTAAGACAAATTGGTTAATTGCACTCTTTTGCAAAAAAAAAAAAAAAAATCGAAGCCCCACGAAATAAGGGGTTGTTTTTGATGAAATTGAATATGTGTATAGCTCATACACAGATAATAAAATGATTAAAAAATCAAGGTCATAGTACCTGTTCACAATTCGCAATCACCCCTTGAGTGTTCAAATTAGTAGTTGGTCGAACTGCCCCTGGCGGCAATGCGTGCTTGAATTCGTCAGGGCAAGGAGTGGTAGAGGTTCCTAATGTCATCCTGCGACACATTCTGCCAGGCATTCATCAGTTGTCGCTCCAGATCTGCGATATTTTGTGGTGCCCGAATCGCGGCCTACAATGTCCCAGATATGCTCGATTGGTGAAAGGTCTGGTGACCTTGCTAGCCAGGGAAGAAAATCAACCGCATAGAGACAATCCAGAGATATGCGAGCGGTATGTGGCCTGGCATTATCTTGTTGGAAAATGGCCCCAGGATGACATGACATGAAGGGTAATGCAACAGGACGCAGGATGGTATCAACATATCGTTGAGCTGTTAAAGATGTACGTAGGAACACTAAAGATGACATGCTGTCATAAGAAATAGCTTCCCACACCACCACACGAGGGGTCATAGCTGTATGCCTCTGTAAAACAAAGGCTGATTGGGACCGCTGATCCCGTCCTCAACAGACACGAACACGGTGGTCATCTTCTTCAAGAGTGAAGTGGGATTCATCGCTGAACACTATACGATGCGAGTCTGATGGCAGCCATGATCATCAGCTGCGACACCACTCCAGACGACTCCTCCGATGTTGTGGGGTCAAAGGCAAACGTCTTAAAGGCATCTGTGAGCGTAACCCCACATCAGCTAAGCGCCGTGAGATGGTGGACGGTGCAACGGGAGGAATAGTCGTGGCTGTAATGCGTTGAATAGTCGACAATGATACCGTTGGGGCGGTTCGGGCCTGGCGAACAATCATCTTCTCTTGCCTCGCATTTGTGCTCCTTGGCCTTTCAGAGCTTTCATTTCCTCTGCACTCTCCTTGTAGCGACCATTACTGCCAACACATTTTCACAGCAGTGTCCGTACGCTGCAGGTGGCGGTCTATTGCTCCGTATGACCACCCAGTTACACCAACCCTACAATGCGACCACGTTCGAAGTCGTTTAGTTGTCTGTAAGGTCTTTTATATCGTCGTAATGGCACTTTTAGTTGCTCCTTTACGGAATTACAACGGCAGCAACAAAAAAAGATAAATTATCCGCCTCTGTTACTGGTTTTTTACTTTGCGAATTGAGCGCTATGGCCGCAATTCCTGTTCATTTGCCGTGAAACTTTGATCATTTGCATGTTTGATCAAGATGTTTTTGCATACCAAATTTCGTCACGATTGCAAAAGTCCTACTTGGTGCTTCGATTTTTTTTTACAAAAGAGTGTGTTATGGTCTAATCAGAGCTCAGTCTAATGTCGTTCATTGTGATGAGAGAAATGATTTTAAATTTCTGCTAATACCTTTGGATAATTCATTTAATAAATTCTTATTAATAAATACTTAAATTAGTTTTTTACGTGCCGGTACATCAATCATAATCCCGCGTTCAAAAGAGAAGTTCTGGATTTTAAAAACACATAAGACAATACAAAATTATATAAGAAATGTACGACACATCAGCAGTTTAAAGCTGAGATATGATACAACTCCAGGGTTTATGCCAAACAACAGATTCCGCGATATATTCATTTTTGACATCGCTGGTTGAGATCTTGCAAGATCGTTGCACCTAAAGGATGCCGAAAATTTTACATCGAAGTTTTTAACTATACGGTCTGTCGAGCAGCGTGGTAGGAGAGGCTATTTCACACAGTAAAACAAATTTTAAAAAAAGTTTTGCATTTTTTATTACGAAAAGTTTTTTACAGTATTATGCAACTGCGAAAGTGTTATGATGGATGATATTATAGATGTATCACTTTTAACTTCCAAAAAGTTACTACATGAAACTCCTGAATCAGGTATATTCAATACTGACAAGACAAAATTAAGTAGAAAATTAACATATTTACAAAAGATTAGGGATCAGTTAAGAACAAGGCTTCGATCTCGGTGTTTGGGACAGTATACATCTTTTCTTTAGAAGGGGAACCACGAAAAACTTCCATATAGAGAACTCATTCGCCGGGATATAAACTATAGTTGATTTAGCTGTTTATAGCAATATTACAGTAGGCCGCTGTTGGATCTTAACAATAGTTTTAATACGGTTAAAAATTTGAAGATAATGCATGATTTGCAACACTGCTATTTATATTCTTTATGATACATAAGTTGATGTATATTGCACATCAATAGACAATTGGTCAGCGAGTTCCTTATCGGCTTAGCAACGTTTTCTATTTTCAAAAGAATTGAGTTTTAATTTTTCTATTGAAGTAAAAATAGTAAGACCTACTTCCAAGCGCTTATAAGAGCTGAAATGCAGAAATCAGAACTTAAATTTACAATATATTCACATGTCTTACAATTTATAGACACACATTTTTATTCAGATAATTTGCTTCCATTTTCTTTATATTTTTCTTATAAAGTTAATTAAGGCTTTTAATTATATACGAAAATTTCATCTTCTTTTCTTTAATTCATGTGATGTCAGACTCAGTAGCGTACCTAAAGGGGGCTGGTCCCCCACGGACGACAGAATTTGGAGGCTCCAATTTCATGTGAAATAATATATGGAAGTAAGTCCTGTGGATCGTTCAGGCAAATACAGAACAATACGATTCTGAATTACCATATAGAATTAATTTAAGAAGAAAAATAGATTTATCTGTAGATCAGTATCCAAAGAAATCACCGCGAGATTTCAACAGCTACGCACTCTTATACCATTTTCGTTCATTCAAAGCTTGAAAATTGCGAATATCAACTAAATTGTGATCTTGGTTCAACCTACGGGGGGCGGTGGCGAGATTAAGCAATTCTTTCTTTCCAAATACGAGCTATAATTGTCAGACGTAAGTTTGTAATACGAGCTGCATTTGTTTGCGCCCACTGCAGTGCGTAACTGGAATATGAGCTGAGCTGGTTGAGGGCCATCAAAAGGTTAATAAGGAAGAATACCCTTAGTTAGAGAGAAGTGTTTCAAAGTTTTATTTTCATTATTATTGCTACAGAAAACGAAACAGAAATGTTGAAGTTGGGTCCTGTGGACGTTTTGATATTTGTTCTAAAATACAGCTCTTCTGATAATGTAATACTGTCGAGAATTTTCTTCATAATTGCTGTGTTTCTAGTTGTGATAAGTTTTTTAAATAAAAATCATTTTAGAACTACAAATGATTAATTTTGCATTTAAGAAATAGTTCTGTACTATCAGCGTAGTACTCTGTTAATAGGTGGCTTTGCAAACAAATATAATAGTAATAATACAATTTTAAAATGATAAAATTAAAAATTTTTTCAGAAGTAGATTTTTAATTTATTTCCTTCACGTCATTTTTACATTCAGTCATTTGCTTATACCCAAAGGAGAGACGAATTTAAAGACTGTTTAGGCGGACACGCTCGAGGTCGGCCACAGGCGGCAAATGTTCTAGCTATGCCGATTATATCGCCTTCAATCTCTGATTTCTCATTTAAATTGAAGAAATTTACAGAATAGAATGTAGCCTTTCTAAGACAATCCTCAACATGTCCAAAAGATTTGGGTTTCTATAAATACGATTGTTTAAACGCAATGATATTTAAAGCAATGTTTCATGTATATTTTCAGAAAGACTGGTCATTTTAAGAGGCGGTCGTCTGAAGTTATCACACAAAATTTTGACTATAAGAGGTTGAGCTGCATTTTTATTTTACCGCTCCTACTACTTTTAATGCGATAAAAATTTATGTCCGATGCTGAATAGGCAAATCAAAATTCCTAAATAAGACAAGAATAAAGATATTACCAATGCAACACAGGGACGTAAAAAAAAAAAAAAAAAAAAAAAAAAAAAAAGATAGCTTTGATTACTAATAGCTATTACACTAGCGTTTATCGAAAAGCGAATCACCGTTTTTAAATTTTGCAAACGAAATTTACTATAAATCTACAGAAGGAAATCTCCAGTATTCCAGATGGTGTTTATAGCTTAAGGGGTTGTGTTATTTAAATCCTAATGCGGTGTTGCTATGGTTACCAGGGTCATAAGCGTCAACTCTCTTTGGCAAAAAATTCCATTTTCACCTCGGCGAGAATCCTGCCGAAGATAGCAACCCGTAAGTCTGACGTCAGAAATCCATTGCAAACGGTCAGCGCCATCTGCTGCCAAAAGGCTGCTTTCATATTTTTCAAAATTTACTCTTAAGACAGCAGTCAGAAACTACATAAACTAACTTCTTGCGATAGGAGAAATTGCCTCAGTTAAAAACAAAGAAATGTACGTAGGTCAATCAGAAAGTTTGTTGCACTGCTGCGTAAATATGTTCCGTCTAAGACTATTTGGATGATACTGTGTGGACATGTACCTTTATCGCGTGACGTAGCGGCTTCCCCGAGTCAAGTTTAGTTTTTGTGAAAATCAGTCGCAAACAAGTCTCGACAGCTGCAAATAGCGTCCAAATTGGAAATGCGTGCAGTGATTCATTTTTTGTGGGCAGAAAGGTGCAATTGCACTGAAATGTATGGACAGTTTCATGAAGTGTATGGTGAAAATGCAATGTCACGTCAAGCTATCGCAAAATGGTGCAACATGTTTGAGAATGAACGTACAGATGTTGACGACGCTGAGCGCGAGGGAAGACCATCAACTGCGACAAATTCGGAAATCGCTGCTCGCGTGAATGAATGCATTCTTGCAGACACATAACGATAGTCGAAATCTCAAATGAACTGGATATTTCTCTTGGAAGTGTGCATAAAATTATTGCCGATCACCTTAAATTTCGTAAAGTTTGTGCTCGATGGGTGCCACGTCTATTGACGGAGGAACATAAAGGAAAGCGTTTTGAAAGTGCATTTGCATAGTTTCACAACTTCTCACCCGAAACGAAACGCAGCTCCCCGACATGAACAAAGAGTTGAACTGTTCCATCTGCAGGAAAGGTGACGCTGTTTTTTGACAGAGAAGGCGTGGAGTATACACTCGTTCGTTACGGAGAGACGGGGACGCCCTAACTTTACCATTGTGGTTATACGGGCATGGTCCCACGCCCTCCTCCTGGTTTTTCATATCAGCTCCACCACAGCCAAGGGAGCGGACAAGCCAGTACCAGTACGGTCCCTGTCGAGCCTGATCCCATCCTAGGTACAATACCCGGGTTCTAGTCCTGTGAAGAATAAGGTACAATAGTACCTGATATTTTACCCCCGTGGTTGAGACTGTCTAAGTACAGATCCTAGCCAGTACTTCCCAGGAATTCTCCTGAGTCAACCCCCGGGGGGGGCGTGGAGTATACAGAGTTCATGCCGAAGGGCGCCACAATGTATGCATCTTCTTATTGTGAAACACTAAACGATTGCGACAATCACTTAATAATCGACGGCCAGGTAAACTGTCGAACGGCATTGTGCTCCTGCATGACAATGCAGCAAAACAAACGTGTGACCTTCTGAAAAAGTTTAGGTGGGAAATGTGGAATCACCCTCCTGACTTCCATGTGTTTGGTTCCATGAAACAAGAATTTTCAAAGCGAATGTACCATTCGGATACCAAAGTGAAAGCTGCAGCCCAACAATGGTTATCGGACATTGGACGAGATTTCTTTGCAGAAGGCATCGAAAAACTTGTACCACGCCTCGACAAATGCTTAAACAATGGAGGTAACTACGTTGAAAAGTAGATTTTGAATGGAACTTTAAGATATAAATTAAGTTATTGTAAAATTTTGCTTTCTTAGGCAGTGCAACTAACTTTTTGACTATCCTCGTACACATTGAAACCAAGCACATATAATTTAAACTAATCTCTGGTTGAGATGGTCAAATTAGGCTTGCTGTTAACAAAATGGGAACCTCCAAGTTACTAAGACCAGTACAAAAGTTATTTAGGTTAGAACTGGATGTTCTGATTCCACTACAAGCAGCAGTAGATTTGTAAAACATGTACTAAAATTCTGTATACAATGTTTAGTGAAACTTGTAGCTGATTTATGAAGCTTACAAGCAAAAGAGCACATGGTGTCACTCTTTCTCTCACAGAATAGCACTGAAGAATGCCATATGTAACTGTAGTTCTATAACCCTCCACGACTTTGCTTGTTAAGTGTTAAATGCTGTTTGAAATTTCATATTATTGAGGGTGTATCTTCATCTGGTTCAAGTGGTTTAATATTTCATATAATTTTCTTCATACATACCTCATCTGTTTTAAGTGGCTTTGTGTTTCATATAATTCCCTTTATAACTAGTGTATCATCATAATAATTGTGACTGTTTTGAGTGTACTGTCACCCCCTGAAAAGGTAGGAGGAATGTAGCTGATTTATGAAGCTTACAAGCAAAAGAGCACCCGATGTCACTGTTTTTCTCCCACAGAATAGTACTGAAGAATGGCACATGTAATTGTAGTTCCATGACCCTCCATGACTTTGCTTGTTAAGTGTTATGCTGTTTGACATTCCTTTATTGCTTTTTGGACACTTGACACCACTGAAGCCAGTATTTATCATGGGTACTGGATATTAGTGACTTGGCTATGGTTGTGAAACAAAAAATATCTGTCCTATGAAGTACCTGATAATTTTTCTAAAAATGGGAAGTTCAAGAGATGTTTAGTTCTGCTACAATTTGAGAAGCCACTGATTGTTTTATGGGTTTTTGGTGACAGTTTTATTAATAGCAATTACTCTGAGATGAAGTTTTTACTTTTTTGTGTGTATGGTACACAGCTTGAATATTATGCCCTCTATAAATACTAACAACTAGTTCTTAAATGAGATCTGATACACTCCCTGTTTATGTCCTAAGAATCAAAATGTTTGCAATCAGCACTTTTAACACTCCTGAATGAATTTCCAAGTAGTACCAAATTGACTTGATAGTTGGAGCGCTATATTTGGAGTGTTTCCGTTTCAATATCCCGCTCCTGTATGAAACCATAAGCAAAATTTTAAGCATAGTAAGCTACTGTTGTATGTAAATTAAAATGGTGGAAATTTTTACACTTTTTTTTTTCTCAAAAACTGCTGAAAAAGAATTCATAAGGACTGCTCTATTGCAGATTCTATTAAAATGATATTTAAAAGAAGTATTTTGAGAAAATTATCAGCAATGATATCAAATGATTTTAATTACAAACTAATAATTGATTTTACACCCTTTAAGGTTTACTTTAACATTTAAAATTTCTGTTGAAAATAAATAAATAAAAGTGAATAATAAAATTTCACTTGTATTTCCATTTTTCATAATTTAATTTTATAAATGCAATAAAAATACATACATAGATACATACATACAATCTTAAACTTCATATAATGCTCTATTTAAAACTGTATGTAAAATATATAAATTTATTAAATGTACAAACAGCACATAACATTCGCACAAATGAAAAATGTACAATAGAAAGCAAAATGTATATATTTTAAATACAGTTTCCAGAAAACTAAAGTGCAAGACTTTTGTACTTGCATGACTTCTCACTTAAAATGACACTAAAACATTACTTACAGCATGTTGCTATTTGCAATGCATCATCATTTTTTAAACAAAGCAAATTTTTTAAACTCTGCATTCAAACTTTAGTCATTAAATTATCTTTACCTTGTCATCTTTGTCATTAAATAAAACATCTTTACATTCAAACAGATAATCATTAATTGACTCTTTTATAATTTATACAGTTTTCACAAAGAATGCAACAACTGTTTGAAAGATTCTTAATTTAAAAACTTGCTAAAGTGGGGATGGGAACAGAAAATTTTAATAAAATGCATCGGATTCTTTTAAAAATGAGTTTATAAATAATAAAGATGACATATAAGCAGAACTTTCATAAAATTATTATAAAAAGCAACTATTATTTAAAATTCCTTTCAATTTAATTCTGTATTTGTTATAAAATAATCTATTAATTGATAATTAAGTATTATTGCAATTTTTAATGAATAAATTATATTTTCGGCTCATCTCTATGAATAGAAAGGAAAAAATATTTTGCACAGTTTCTTGTTAATCAAAATCTTTTCAAAAAATTTAATCAAAGGTGGTGAAGGTTTTGGCATATAATTTCAAATTACTTTTCCAATATGCATAAATTTTACTTTTTCCAAACCTTTTTTTTTTCTGCAAGTATCTCCAGACATGGAAAGAGATGAGGGAGAACTTGGGTAAAAAAAATTAAGACTTAACGATCAAGCTACTGTTAAATCGAAGCACTTTCTTTGAATAATTTTGCTACAGACCCAAAATTTCTAACCCCCCCCCAAAAAAAAAAGAGAAAGAGAGAAAGTCCTTAAATAGAAGAAATTTGCTTAAGAAGATTTTTACATGGAAAACCAATGTATTAAGAATTATAAACAATACATGCCAGACTCCTTAGCAAAATTTAAATATTATTCCATTAAATACATTTTTAAGATACTGATAGGCAAATTTGTTGAAAATTACATGGAAGAGTGAGAGGAAGAAATAATAGCTTTAAATAATTCAGAAATTAATATTTCTGCAAAATTTTTAAAGTAAATAAGATTCACCATCTGCAATAAAGATACTCTTTTGAACTGAAAAGAGTGAATAAAGGATAACAACAAAATATGAAACCAAGGAAGGGAATGGCTACTGAGATATACTAATAGAAATATATGGGAAAACACTCACAATGTTGATTAATATAATCGAAAAAATTAGAAAATAAGAGCAAACATTCAGAGAAATAATACAACTCTCTAATGAGGAAAAAAAAAAGGTCCATCAATGAATGAATTTAAAAATTTAAGACAGCGTAATCGTAATTATAACCACAGAAAGCCAAAGATCTGAAGACAGAAGAGAAATATAAGGTTTCAAATTAATCTAGAAAAAGTACTATTCTCTGTGAAAGAAAATTATAGGTATCATTAATTAGTGTACACATGACATAAATCTCAAACTGTTAAGGAGCTTTCTTAATGAATACAGCAAAAAAAACTTATCAATTTCTTCGTCTCTTCATTTTGAAATCAGGGATACTGAATTAATATGATTCAAAGCATGAAATGCAATCATAAAATACATGCTAGAAAGAAAGAATGTGAAAATGCAGCTCGAAAAGAAAATAATGTACAGATTGTTTTGGAATGAAAGAGTCCCAAATTTAAATCTAATTTTTAATTAAATAATAAGCTTATTTTATGTAAACGAAATCCTACAATTAAATATTATGCAAAATTTAGAATGAATTATCAATCAAACCTTTCAAATTTACTGCAACAAAAGCCAATATATTATCATATCTAATAAAATGTTTAATCCATAATCTTAAAAAATTAATTATTGCTCAATTACATTTCAAATAATTCAATAAATAACATAAAAAGTTAGTAAATCCTGCTTATTTTCTCCAATACTCATATTAAGTGTGTTACTAACAGTGAATAAAATAATAAACAGACATTAATTTCTGGGTATAACAAGTTAGCCGTACAAATTTTTTGTGCCACTCTCATTTTGTTAAGTCCTACGCAGTACCTTCAAAAATTACAGAAAGACACTTTCCAGCATACAAGTCTTCAGTGACCTAACTAGTTTAAATGTAAATTAGACATACTTTTAAAACTATTTTATTACAATCCTTATCTGATAAAAATATAATTTTAATTACTGGAAGCAAGAAATATTAAGATATATAAATCCAGTTATCTCAATTTTTATCACCATATTTTTATTAATAAATACAAAAATTAGCTAAAAATTATTCTCATCAAATCTCATTTTGACATTATTTACTATGAGCATGTAACACAAAAAGCACAGACAATTTACTTTTGAAATTTAATTTTTTTTAATAGAGAAAATCAGTAAAATTTTTTAATCAGCATAATTTTTTGTTAAATGTTCAAACATAATCAATGAATTATAAATATGTCCTGGCAAAAATATGTAATAATATTTCATAACAGTATATAAAAACTAATCAAAACAGCAATGCATAATGTATGTGTTACAAGATATGTCGCAACTTAATTTTGATGAAAAGCTTTACCTATGAATGACAAAGAATGGGAACTACCTACATAAATCTATGGATTAACAATGGGCGAAAAATGTTTAACAACATATAAAAATAAAGAAAAATATCAAATTTGAAATTGATATAGAAGAATCACAATTCATTTACATACTGACATCCCTTCCCCTGCAAAAAATATTAGCACTCAACAATATGAATATGCAGTGATTTAATTTATCAATAAAAACATCATTAAAATTTCAGATTTTTAACATATATTTATTCTATTCATTTCTTTGCTCACAATAATGTCTCTGATATGATCAAATTTCTGCAAATGTTGAATGCTGACCATAATTAAAATTCATATATAATCAGAAATCATCCATTTACAGAGGCACATACTATATTTGATTAAAAAAAATATAATGTGCTTCAAATATACTAAGTAACATGTGATAAGTTCAAAAAATGCTGCTACATTTTACTGAACTCATTTCAAACAGCAAAATGCAGTCATTAAAAATTTCCTGATACAGAATTCTTTCTTAAACATTCCAAAATAATATCACTAGAAGAAAAATTACATAGCAACTACACGGAAGATGACTTTTTCAACCGATTTTTTTGTTTTTCAAAATATACATTAAAATGACTTTTAACTGCATAAAGTTCAATATTTTTATAAAAACAAAAACTGTACAATAAAAGAATTTTACTTTAACATTAGCATTATCACATTCGGGTGCAAACAAGAAAAACAAATTGATCACATATACACACACATTAGGCCTAATTTTATGAAAGTACAAAAATGAAGTTTCATAAAAAATTAATACAAAATTTAACAAAATGAATCAACGAAAATGTATAAATATACTTTGATGACAGGCCAAAAACATAAGTGCAAAATTATACAGTAAGATGCAGTTTCAGATATGTTTTATGCAGCTTAAGAAAATCATTAAAACTGTAACTTGCTGAATAATATTGCTATGTACTGCAAATTAAAGTACAAAAACGAACCATGGCACACAATGCAGCATAGCAAAATTTGAGCTTCTCCTCCACTGTTTCAATTATTACGTAATGTTTACACCAAACAAGTTTATAGTTCTTTGCATAGTTAGAGAAAACTTTGCCGACATTTATTTGGCTAAGACATTCCTAAAATAGCATCACCTGTTTTATTGATGAGCACAGTAACATGCAGGAATATGTATATAACAAATGTGCGATAGAATAAAGCAAAATGTCTTTAAGAATTGTTCGATTTCGTCAAAACCAGAGCACACAATCTCCACAGTTAGGTAACTGTACTGTAAAGAAACAGTACTTTAAAATTGTCCACAAATAACTACTGTAAGCAGGCCTGGATCTTTTCCACCCATTCCTGAGCTGCTACATTATCTGCAGCCATAAAGTTATATGTCCGTCTAATGGTGCGTAACTGAAAAGTTTAATAAAATCATTCTGAGATAAAACATAATATATATTCACATAATTTATTATGATATATAAATTTAGATTTACAACTAAGAATTAAATTGCAAATTAATTTTTTATAAGAGCTTAATGCTTTACAGGAAATAACATGCCACACTGTACAGACAAAAATTGACAAAACACAAATTCGTTCAACTTAAAATTAATTATACGTCTATAAAAATCATGTATTTTAAATATGCAAACGAAAAATTTCCGAGGAAGAGAAATATAAGCTTTTGTAATTGTAACATTAATATAATGAAATAAAGTCCAGTTTTCAATGTTTGTTTCTTAGAAAAGTAATGTTAAAACGAAAAATTAATTAAAAAAATGTTAATAAGTTTCATAGAAAATAAATTTCATACTTTACACTTTAATAACAATCTTACAGCAAACTGCACATGTAAATGTACACTGTGCAAAAAAAAAAAGGGGGGGACAGTTTTATATTTTTCGTTCATTCTACTGGGCCAATTGACGAAATTCAAATTGCATTTTTCATGTCTCAAAAGCATGACTTAGGATATATATTAGATTTATATATAGCCTTGTTCTAATATAAGTATTTTGACGCAAAATCGGACTTTTTCTGATATAACATACCAATTTTTTTTTCATATTTCGATTCTACAACTCAAATTATGCCTAGATATTAAATTTTGTAAAATTTGGTGCAAAATTTACAGAGAAATTAAAAAATTTAACTTGAAGAATTTTTTTCAGTTTGAGCCTAGAATAATTCACTTGGCAAACGTCTTAATATGTGGAAACCTATTCATTGTGCAGGCCTGGGAAAAAAGTCACGTTGTTCCTGCCTTTTTACATTGTGGATGAGAGGAAAAAAAGTCACATCGTTCTGCTTTCAAATAATTTTAACAAAATGTGTAAACCACATTTTGGTTATTATTGCTTTCAACAAATATGCCAAATTTCAAAACGTGCCAATATATAAATTCACGTATATCTTCAGAGACTTTGAATAAAAAGCTCTAATTTTTTGCATTGTAAAAATTTTATCTCTACATATAGTAAAACAAAGAGTCTGTGTGTGTGTGTCTTTCGTTTGTGTTGCGAGTAAGCTAATAGACCCAGGGCCACGAAATTTGGTACATAGGTGTATCTACACAAGAGCCAGTGCACCTCGAAGCGATTTTTTCGAAACTGAATTTTTTTAATTTTATGTTTTGTAACCAAATTGCGTCATTTTGAGACATAATGGGCTACAGGAAAGCGAGATTTCACTCTATACATTTCATTTTTACATCGTCGTGAAGCGTAGACACTTAGCTATTTTACGAACTTGAAATAAATTTCGTATTTCAATAAATCGATTAAATACGAATTTATTTAGGAAGGTGAGCTTAACACCTTTTCAGCGGAATTTTTTTAAAAAAAACTTATTTTAAAAAATGTGCTGTTTATTTTCCTTTGATTTTTGGACACGTTGAACTTTAATCCTTTCGACTCCTTTTAAAAAAAGAATTTTGGAAAAATAATAATATTTTGTATTTTTTTAAAATTTTTTAAATGAAGCTTCCGAATACACTTCTCACATCTCAGATATTTTAAAATGTAGTTTTGGCAACAATTTTCCTTTCTTATTGTTGTTGATAGATTTTTGATGAAATTGCATCATTTTGAATAGTTTCATTCTTTTAAAAATTTCGGTTTGGCAACAATTTTTCATCGTATTTCTTATGTTACTGTTTTTAAGAGACTGAAAAGTTTAAGAAATTAAAAAGTTGTTTCTTTTTGCAACGGTAAATTGTTTAATTACTTTATTAGGATAATTAACATTTGTATCAAGGGATATTGCTTATTTCATTGTAATATTATGTTTTAATTATATATAATTTTAATTATAAAAAGTTTTGCACAATATTTTTTAATCTGTTTAAGTTCTTAATCTGTTTATACCATTTGAGTTCTTAAGATTTTGCAAAGGGAAGTTGGTTAATTTATTTATTAGGATAATTAATATTTGTATTAAGGGATATTGCTTATTTCGTTGTATGCTTTTTATATGTAATGCATTTTTAACTGAATTTTTTTTTTCCGTTGTTGTTTCTTTTTCAATAAAATTGTTCTGCAGAGTAAAATTCTGTGCAGTTTTCAAATTTAATGTTTGGTGTTTTCTTTAGGCATTTTTCTGGTACACTTAAAAGCCAGACGAAGGCTGGCCGCGCAGCGGCCAGTAGGTTATAATTCAAAATTTTTTTTCGAAAAATTTATAAGAAATATTTAAAAATACAAATTTAAAAAATAAATCATAAAATGGGTGAATTGTATTTGAAATGAATTTAAATTCCCAACTGTGTAAGAAGGAATCAAAATTCCCAACTGTGTAAGAAGGAATCAGATAAGTTTCATGAAAAAAGAGATATTAATAAATACATACCAAATTGAATTAACATTGAGGAGTTAAAATTTTGAGAGCTAATTTTTTAAAAACTACTCGTGCGATTTTTACAAAACTTGATAGTTTGACATAATTTGAGTCGTAGAATCCAAATATGGAAAAAAATTGGCATGTCATTTCAGATTTAACATTTTTTCCCCCATTCTGGTAATAAAGGAGAAATCATTACAAAAGTGTATCAAACTGATATAATTAAAACTATCACATTAATGTTTAAAACGGTTAAATTTAAATTAAATATTAATTACACAAGAATTAGTTTTTTAATAATAAAACTATGACTTTAAATGAATCATTTAATGATTATTTGGCAGTTATTCTTCATCTGACAATACTTCCATATTACTGGGTATTTTTAACTTTTTTTAATACTTAAATTAAGAACATAGTGAAATCTCTCGCAAAGATTCCTTTGATAGTGATCATTATTTCTCACAGTATAATCAATAATCAGCATTAAGCATTACTCATAATCATGTTCTCCATGACAACCTTCTCTATATAAGACCAAAATTATCTGAAATCCTGAGCTGTCATTTTAGAGAATTTTTGCCATAAATTACTTATTAAAAGCACTTTAAAAAGTGCCCATTTAAAGGCTCACTGAATGTATATAGAACCACATTAGATAAATATTTATAGAATTGTGATAAGCAAAATACTGACCAACTTGACTAAAAGTTGAAAGCAGTTGGGAATTTTCTGCCTTTTCAAACCCCTCCCATTTTCTGAACAGAATGTCGAACAGCATTATTCAGGACTTTTTTAAATGCATATAACTATATGTCTGTGAATATGAAACATTGTATACCACAAAATATAGTATATCTTAAATTCTAAAAAATGCTCCTTAATTTCAGTATTTGGGGAAGAGGGGCTTTGATTCTAGGAAAATAAAATCATGATATAAAATGGAAAAATACACACAATAGGTATTTTTTTTCTAATAATCTGACTTTGATTTATGAATGACAATGATATATCTATTTAAAGTTATTTGGAAAAATTAATTATATTAAAATAATTTCACCATTCAGAAAAATTTGCAATTCTAAGACGTTATCACTTCTAATGCACTCTGTTTTCAGCGATGTTAATATGCAAACAGAAGAATAAAAATAACAAATGTGCATCTCAGAAGTAAAGAAATCTGGTAATATCATTAAAATAATTTTATTTCAGCTATTACTTTTTGATAAAACCAAAGAAAGTGATAAATGTAGAATAAAAAAGCTTACACTAAATATTTTTGAAACCCTGGTCCACAGGCCCTTGGGTTTCAACAGCAAATACTCAAAACCCCTCCTTGATTTTTAAAACTAAACTATAATTTTATTTTAAATATATTTAATCTGGTTTCATGTGCAAATAATATTTGATAGAAATTTTAAAATGTTTAATAATGGTTTTAAATAAAATTTCAATGAAGTTCTGGCTTACATCAAAGAAAGCTTTTTCATCTGCCTTTTTTGGTGCTCCTTGAACTGATGTTGCGGGAGCCACAGACATAACCTCAGCCAAATCAATAAGGCCTTTGCTGTGAGAATCTTCCATTGCATCATAATACCTCAGCTGTACCAAACAGAAGAAACATTAAAAGATGTTTTAGGAGGAAAAATTAATTAAAAAAATTTACACTCTCAATAAAGGAAAGAATTTAAACTTAAATAAAATATTTAGTAAAATAGTCTACACATAATGCGTTAGTGTGACAACAGCTGAGGCTAGTTACATTTCTATTAAATATCTTTAGATATTTAGCAAATGATGATAATTTTGAAGGGTTACACACCACTCTTTCTCATTAAATTTTGGGTACTTCCATATCATAGTGCCCCAATTTGCTAATAGCTCGGTTGCTTAGTGATTCAATCTTGGGGGCCGATATAATAAGGAAGTACCCAATTTTGATGTCCTGGATATAGCCTGAATAGCAATGATATTCTAACTGCAGAAATAATAACTTTACCTAACTTACTGTAGGTTTCTACAGTCACATTAATACAATATGTTACATCTTTAGCTAACAACTTTACATGCTGTGCATCCCAATATCACAATCACTATATTCTGTTCTAACATATATAAAGGTATTTTTCAATTGCATATTATTGATCTACATATATGTCAGTAAAACAGTACTTTGAAAATACCTTCAAGGCAACAACGACTGACCAAGATGCTTTCTAAAATATTTTACAATTTAGCTCTGAACACTTGCATGTTTAACATCAAATAATAATTTTATACATATCTAATCACATAAAATCATTCCAATGTATATTTTACAATGCATATATTCCATAAATAATACGTTACTATTTATTTTGTACATTTTTATTCACATTTTTGCAAACTAATACTTAAATCATTTTAAATATACAGTTTAAAAAAAATCAATTGTAAGAAAGATTTTACAGCAATGCAGATCCATTAAGTTTATTACTACAAACGCATGTAAACATAAATGCAGTATTAGAAAGATTACGTGTTACAATTTAGTCAAAGTCTGCGAAGTATCTTCTCCCTTCTCACTGCACAGCTTCATATTGTAATTAAAAGCCCATTTGGCTAGCAAGAAGGTTCTGAGTTCAAATCCCAATAACAGCATTGATAGTTTTTTTATATTTTTGTTCCAATCAAAAAATCTAATGACTCTATAGCGGCAACCAAACTAAAATTTGATGAATGATAATTCAACTGCAGAATTTAGTGACTAGGTCTGCACCTCTTTAGTCCCCCTTTATGTGAGGGTATTTTCCCTCTCTTTGCTGCTTGCTTTTATGGTGTATTGGAAGCATATATGGCTTGCAACTGGAAGGTTCAGAGTTCAAATCCAGGAGAAGCCACTGCTACTTTTTCATGCTTTCCGATCAAATAGTCTAATGATTCTATAAGCTTCAGAAAACTTCACAGAAATTAAAGCTTAACAATTTTATGAAATGCAAGAATATAATACATATTATTAAAATCTAGAGTTAGTGTAAAAGGTTTTCATTTTTTAAATAAATTTAATATTAAATAAACACATGTTATTTAAAATTTTCAGCCTTTTATAGATGAGTTATTATAAGAAAGATGCATTTATGCTGTTTGATATATTTTTGTTTTTGGTATAATGTTCTTGAAAACATATTGTTACGAATTTTGTACGTGCCTAGGTGATGCTGGTGAAATTATATGAGAACTTTCTTGTTTTTTTAATAGAAAGTAACATGAATACCTAAAAAGGTGATGCTTTTCCAAAAAAATAAGAATACAGAGGCAAGTCTATTTAATACTGAATAAATGGCTATTTTGCTAGAGTGGCGAGATATCGGCCAGTTGGGATGGTTTTGGTGACTAATTTTTGTCACTAAATTTGGCAAGAAATCAATGGGGACTGTAATTAAGTAACCGTATTTGATCTATATATGCAATCGTAACAGCATATGGCCCTCATATGCCTTCCAAAAATTTCGAGAAGTAGGAGGGTGGATCCCCCCCAAAAAAAGGTTTACAAGGGAAATAAAAAATTATTTATTAACAATAGACACAAAATATAAAACAGAATTAATAGGCATACTTGCCTATCATTTTCTCACATAATCACTACAGCTATTTAGGCATTTATCTGAACACAGGACCAAATCGTTAAACCTGGCTTGGGAGAAATCATGTCCTTGCCCATTGAGCCAGTTCTCAGTAGCTGTTTCCACATCACTGTCTGAAGAAAACCCCATTCCAGATAAACGTTCCTTCAATTTCAGAAAAAGGATACAGTCATTGGATGCTAAATCTGGGCTATATGGGGAAGGGGTGACTTCAGACTTCCCACTTTTGCAACAATTTTTGGGTTTGCAGAACAGTATGGAGTATTGTCATGCAGGAGGATGACACCATCACTTAACATGACAGGGCACTTGCATCAGATAGCTTCACATAACCTTGTCAAAGTGGTGCAACAACTATTGGCAGTAGCAGTATGGCCATGTTCCAGACACTCAATCAGGATAATGAATCATGCCTCACACTTCCAAGCGAGACCACTTTTCTAAATGTCTTGCCATTTCGATCACTCTGATGCATCTGTGAGCTTCTATCTAACAGCACCATTAGTGCCATCTGTCTAGACTCTGGGGAAAAAATATTTCCTTCACAATAATTACTTTTCAAATACTGATGCCTGTAAACCCCCCTTTTTTAATCCATCTATGTACTAGAGATTTCTTGGCCACCATGTTAAAACAACATAAGATAGGAGAGAGCATCTGCTCTCAGATGTTAGTTTAGATCTGAAGTCGGATTACCAAGACCTTTAAAGAGCTTAGACCTAGTACTTCTCTTTTTAGATGTACTTTGCACTGCACTGCATTGTGTTGTGTTTAACATTCTTAGTTTGAAGTGTAATTACTGATTGTACTCTGTATAATGTGAACAGTTGTATGAGTATTTTTGTGGAAAGTTCCAGAACTTTAGAGTGTTCCTTTTGGGAAAATAAATTTCATGAAACTATCATCGTTTCTGTATGCATTCATTCCATTATGACCCCGTATGCATGCAACAATTTTTGGTATCAGAAGTGGGATTGAATGCCAATGACAAGAGTGATGGAGGAGCAATTAAGACAGGTCACAGCAGCCTTTGCTGCATTTAAAGAAGAGATGGAAGCTGAACAAGCACCCGTTAAAGGAAGAGATGAAAGCTAGCCAAAAATCTGTTAAAGAAGAGATGAAAGCAGATCAACAGCAAATGAAAAGAGAAATTACTGCCATAATAGAAAACAAATTTGAATGTAGAGGGCAGAATAGACATGGTTGAAGATAAAGTTGGAGACCTTCAAAAAAGAGATCCTGCTGTTGAACAACAAATCGAAGACAGAGTTTCTGCTGCTGTCACCAAGGAAGTTGGCAGTTTAAAGTCTATAATGACAGTTGGTCACAATTCTTAACACCTTTAAATCTGAACATATGCCATCCCGACGTTCTCTAAAGCTATCTACATATTATAGGAAAACTTTTAAGCAAGTGTACAAGATGCAGTTCACTATAGTAGCAAACGCAAGTGAATGGGATTCAGAAGACTGCCATCTCACTGCTTCTCTCGAGAGCAGATATCCACCGAATTCAACTCGAAAACCAGAGGCTAGACTTTGAAGCTCTATCAGGCATGTTGGAGCTGGATTTCGACAAGAAGTGTAAGGATGTCTGATCTCGCTTTTTTGGAATGCACAACAGAAACAAGGGAAATACTGTCCTGCAGTACTTCATCGAAGCTATCTGGGATCCTGAGATACAGAAAGCCCTGAAAATGGCACATACCAAGGATTTAAAAAGGGCTTAAGCGTATGCCATGAAATTAAAGGCAGCCCAGCAAGCAACTCACAGAGACCACCACCCAATCAGAGCTGCTCAAGTCCAGGAGTCAATGAATCAACTGACTGCTCATCTAGACGATTTAACCAAGCAAGTCAATGCCTTGAGATGAAATAGGAGAAATAGGAAACTGACCATAAAGTGCTGGAACTGGAGTGCTGAAGGCCACATATGAAGGAACTGCAGAACATGCTAAGACAGAGAAAATAAGACTGCTCCCCAGCAAGGATGCAGGAAAGAAATCTGGCCTTCTCGCAGAGCAGATGTTCCCAAATAATGAGGAGCCCCAGTTTTAAAGCACTGCAGATTTCTAAAATGAGTGGCGGCAATAATGCACTTTTCATATTGGGACATATCAATAGTATTCCTTGCAATATGACTATCGATACTGGAGCCAATGTTACCATCATGAGGAAAAATTTAGCTTGACAGCTGGAAAGTAAATTCATCTGGATGCTGCCCAGCATTACCCTCCAGACTGTGTTAGTGATAATATTGAAATTTATGGAAATTTATAAATGTTAACATTACATTTGGAAATGCTGCCTACCATCACACGGAATATGTAGCAAATATTACAGACCCTTGCATACTTGGATTAGACTTTCTACATATGTACTAATTAATTTTGTTTTAAATCTATTTCTTAACATAGTTAACCTAGTAAGTCAGAAATAGATGAGTGTTATTTTATTAGAAAAGCTATGCAATATGAAATAGAAAATGCATTAATGTTTTTAATGCAATGATTTGAAATCTTTCAATCAAAAATATATCTTTCAAGAATTTTCATATGTACTACACTTCTAGAAGTCTAAAAATAAATTGATTTAATTTTTGAAATTCTGTTTTTTTATATGCAGCCACAAGCACTCTTGCTAATCAGAGTTCTTGGCTAAAAATAATTTTCAAATTTTTCTTTATTACACAATACAAAATCTTTCTATAGTTAATTTGAAATGTGGAATGAAATTACATTTTAAAGTGTTTTGTGGATTTTAACTAGAACCACTACAGAACAATTCACTAAGGACATCTAAGGTTTGTGATCAGTTAACTTTTCAACTACCTGACTATAAATGAAATAGACACAGCAAATACTATACTTGAAAATTCTTTTTCAGTTTGCAGATAACACTTTTTCTGCTTCAGATATGTTTCAACGAACATAACTGGCCTCTCATCTTGGCCCTTAGCAAACTGACTAACATACAATCATTTAAGCCATTTTTTGAAAAAAGGCTTTTAGCTTTCAAAAATATTCAAAATTAATGCATCAGCAATCTCATTTTTCAAGGTTTCAGGAGATTTTGACTTCATGCTGTCATATTACATTTTATTTCAGAAGTTCTATTTAAAGATGATGATATAGTCAATGTCAGTTTACTGCCTTAAATAATTAATGCAGCCTAATATTCTTTGCAATTCAGTTTTGCTGGCTGGCTTTGGCATTTCAGTAATAGCACTGACATAATCATGATCAGGTTTCATTCCTGGAGCAGTAAACACATATCCCAAATAGTTTACTTTTGATGCTTTATTCTGATTAAATTTCACATTCAATTCTTTAGCTCTACTAAAAATCTCATAGCATTCTTTATGCATTTTGCAAAGCAATAAAAAGGTCATCAAAATAAACTAAATCCAGGAATGTCTCCATAATTTTCTTCATTTCTCTTCTGAAAAACTTCAGGTACATAAAATAATTCAATCAGGAATAACAAAAATTTAGTACCCATATGAGGTGTTAAACATGTAAAATCATTGTGTATGTGATTTTAAATCCAGTTCAGTGCAGAAAAATTATTCACTTTTAAGATGATAAACATTAAAAGAGTTTTAATTTAAGAACAAATTTCTCAATTTTGGGCATTAAAAACATGGTCTCTTAATCTAGAGTTTAAACCTGTTTTTACCATAACCGCAAGTTTACTAACCCATTTTTGAGGCCCATTAGTCTGAGTTAATATCTTGCTCTTCCATCTGCTTCTTTTTTCTCAAGTTTAAGAAGCAAACTGATTAGTATATATCTAAGTGAGCAAATGATGGGTGAACAATTTTCTTTCATCTTAATATAGTATGTTCCATCAAATTTATGTAGATTCACCTTTAAAGATTTCTCTATAATTTTGCGGAAGCAATTTTTGTTAACTGTAGTTACACTTATTTTGTCAACATATTTAACAAGTTTCCACAGCCTTCTAATCCTACTAAAACTTGTGATTTATTATTATCTACAAAAACAAAAATGCACAATTGATTTCTGTTTTCAGAACTACAACGTAATTATAAACCAACTGGTTTAATTTTTGGTACAGCTTCTAAAATATTGTTTACTGAAACTTCCAATTTTTACTACTGCGGAAATAAGAAGTAATGTTACAACATGAATCCAAACACCAATATCTAGCTTAATTTTTTTTTTTATCAGCAACATAAATAATTTTCCCCCTCATTCATTTGTTGGAACTTCTTTCTCAAGATAGATAAGTAAAAAATTAAAAAAATTCTGTTTTGAATATGTTGTCCTTGATTATCAATGCATAGCATTTCTTGTATACCATGATATTTATAACATGAAGAACGGTTACTTAGCTAACTGCACTTGCACTGTTTTCCATAAACTGGGCATTTGATACTCATGATTCCAATACAGACATTTTGATCCAGATGAATCCTTGAGAAAACCCATATTAGTCTTTATTATATACCTATATTTATATTATATCTTCCTCCTTGCACTGCATAATATGTGCCTGAATTTTACTTAGTTCACCACTTTACATATTTTTATAGCTCTTGTTAAAGGAAGATTTTCTCTTAAAACTCTCTCTTGAAAGTCCTCATCAGCGATGCTAATTACAATTCACTCTTTTAAAAAACAATCAATTTAATCCCCAAATTCGTAAGATTTCATTAATTTTCTTAAATCAGTGTAGAACAGCAATTTTTAAATGGTGGTATGCAAAGAAATAAAGTATTTTTAATTATTAAATTCAAAAGTTAAATATCTCAACATCCTGTTAAGTTTTTTTTCTAACTCTTAAATTTATGCGGTCTGAGTTTTGTTCAAAGTCAATAGCCGCTCATAGACTTTAGCAAAACAATTAGTTTTTATTTTCAAAAATATTCTTTTAGCCATAGACATAATAAAACTTGTCACAAAACATGTTTTTAAAAGGAGTAATACATATGGGCGTTATACTTAATAGCTTTAAATTCAAAAATATTTACGATGTTATGCCAAGAAATGGGCAGTTAACATGAAACTTTTTTTTTTTTTTTTTTACATTTCAAAAGTAAGGTAGTTATCCAGAGGCAGAGTTTTAAATTGTCTTTTTTAACTTTGACCAAAAATTTAAACTTTTCTCTGTGATTCAAAATCGTTTATTTAGTGAATTATGATTGGCACGTTTAGCATATTTAGCTGATATTTTTGGAAAGTTAAAGGAATTGAATTTAGGATTACAAAGTGTTAATTTGTTTACTATTAGAGATAAAATAAATGCAATGATAAAAAAAATTGAGCTAATAATCAAAGAATTGGATAGTAACATTTTATGCTTTTTCCCACTTTAAGAAAGTTTCCTTACCAAAAATAATTTGGAAATAAAAAGGAATTAGCATGCAACATTAAAAATAATTTTTTTATTGATAAATAATTTCAACATGTACTTTCATGAGAATTATGAAAAAGAAAATTGGAATGGAAATCCATTTTGTTCAAATGTACCTGAAATTTTATCTCGCGAAGAAAAAGAACAATTGATAGAAATTTCCTGTGATCAAATTCTAACTGAAAATTTCAAAAATAGCACAATTGTTAACTTTTGGTTGAACTGAAAAAAGAATTTAAAGGCATTTCAAATAAAGCTATTAAATGTTTATTGCCTTTTTGCATGACCTATTTGTGTGAACACAGATTTTCTTCCATTTTCTTCTTATATTTGAAAAATAAATACAAAACAAAATTAAAAGTGGATCCTAATTTATGATTAAAAATTATGTGAAATAAGAAGAGTGATAAAGAAACTGATCCTCTCACAAACAGGCCAAAATTTTATACTAAATTTTAGAATTAAAGTATTATATCTTGAATTTTGATTATTAAATATGGTAACCAATTTTTAATCTAATACTTTTTTATGTGTGCAAATTTAATAGAAATAGCCGCTAGGTTGTGCAAGTGGCAAAATATATATATATATATATATTTAATATTTCTATTACGAAATTGAAAAATAATCATTGTAAAATAAAGTGGTGGTACTAAAGTTTTTCAGTTTTTGTTCAGACAGCACGCATTAGTCAAAAGTTTGAAAACCGCTAATATAGAATACATAAAAAATCTTCACTTTTACACTACAATTAAATACAAATCTTTCTACAACATTTCTTTTTTTATCAGTTTTTATCCCTATCTGTCAGGTATTAAAAAATTGTACGGCATCTTCGCTACTGAATTGAGTAGAATTGCAACTTTTAGATTCTTTTATGGCTATTGTTTATTGTGTTTAAACAATTGTTTGAACATGCGCCAATTTCTGGACACATTTCCACCTAACTTACGTCTACTGCAAGTTTCACAATTTCTATAGCTAAATAACACGCAGAGATCTATCATGAATTTTTTTGATAAACTGCTCAAAATTGGACAGTGATTACATAACATTGCATTTTCATTATTATTAATATATTAAAACACAGTCATACATTTAACAACAGTAACAATATCTTCTCATTACATAGCAACCACAAAAATCAATCTACATTCAACAAATGGTCTGATGCTAAGGTAATAAATGCTGTGTAATATTAACCAGATATAGTTAACAAATATGTAATAAAAACGGCAGTGATTCTGAAACTATTACCTGTGATTATGACAACATCACATTAAAACTATCAAAGAATGAATTTCAGGACAGCTTAAAGTAATTTTATGAATACCAGCAGAAGTCGGTAGCTATCGATGATAATTTTTCAAAAAATATAGTACAAATTATTTGTTTTTTAAATTAAGACAAATTCTGGGGGTAAAGCTATTTATAAAAGTGAATATTAAATATAATTTAACTTTTGATTAAACAATATCCTCTATCTGATGTTTTATTACTACCATAAAAATGCATTAGAATCAGTATCAAGTCATCCTAATTTAGAGATGGATTTTTTTGAATTAATGTCGACATTTTATAAAATGAACGACTTTCAATCATGCCAAAATATGTGATATTAATCCAGCTTTGCTGTTTTTCAGCTTTCTGTTGTTGAAAGGTTTTGCTTCTATTTAGAAAGAGGAAATAGAATAATTTGAATTATTGGCCTGCTGATTTAGATTTTGTTCAGTAAAAAAATGTGAAAATGGTGTTTGTACAGCAAACTGCATAAAAGCAAATCACAACCATAATGGATTTAGGCATAACTATAGTTTTATAAAGTTCAGTATTGCATAAATTTATTGCAAAATGTTTTATTAACAGTGAAATCATCTGAAACAAGAGTTAACATTCTGAGAGCCACGGAACTTATTTTGAAAAGTTGAAATGCTGTTAGCAGCTTAAAAACATGACTTTCACAAAGAAAGATTAATATTACTTTATGTGATAAAGCAATACTTTCTTTCAAATTAAGTGAATTCTTTAAAAAGTGATGTAGGCTTAAAATAAAAATAACTAGATTACTGAAAACAAAATAAAAAAAAAAATTTTGTAATGTATACTATGTTTAAGATTCAATTGAGATACATTCTCAATTCAACAATAATTTTTATTATTCTTTTGATAATTCAAAGCCACAGTTGAATGTAATATAAATGTGAAGCTATGAAATAGTAGTATATATATAATTTATAACTAAATTTAATAATGAATCTGGGCCAAAAATATTTTTATTTTTTTTCTTGTAATTTGAGACTTTAATTAATGTTTTTCAAATTGCATTATTTTAAATTAATACAACAATAATACTATATTTAAAATTATAAGCAAATAAATGCAAGACGAATTAACAGTTAAAAAAAATCAAGTCTTACCTGATGTTTTATAGAATCAAGAACAAACCATCGCTGTTTCCAACCTTTCAGCAGAGCTCCTCTCTTATAAAGGTAACCTTCATGCGTTCTATTTTCAGCTACATTTGATGAAAATTGATCATAATATTGACTGCTGGTCTGCATTGCAGTAACACCTAGTTAAGTAGATAAAAATAAATGCTTCAAAATTACTGGATTAAACAATTGTGCAAATTCCTATTACTTTCAACAGCCGTATGTGCTTTGCTATAATTGATTAAAGAAACAAACAAATCTGCTTCTTTTATTAACTCTATGGACTCCACAGGTGATTCAGAGATATTAAATATATTGCAGCAAACTGAGTGGCAAATGAGAAGTGGCATTAAGAAGTATTTTACTTAGTCTCTTTTTCAACTTAAAAATCACCATCAGCAATTAATTAAATTAGCAAAGAACATGGATGCAATTCCAAGAAGGGATGAGGAAAATTCATCTATTGGTATTGTGGGAAATGGTCATGCAACTGTAATGTGCCATTTAGATAAGTGAGCAGACAAGAATGAACACCATAACCATTGCAGATGTATAAGCTTATGATGACTCTTTTTCTCTTCTAATCATTTTTAATTCATGATAATAAATTGTAGTTTAGTAATAATTGAATATTAGTGAGGTTTTCCTACCTTTGATAGCAGAATTGTAAAAGTTCTTGCCCCATATATCAATGTTTCAGTTTTCAATTAACGTGCTTAGTGCAGCATTCCTACACTCATGTCCAAAATTATCTTTACATACCCAAAAATGATGATATTCAATGAAATATCGAATCAATGTGATCTGTATTTGCAGGGAATGTGTGAAAACCAGCATTATCCAATCAAAAGTAATCAAACGGTTTGTGATATGCAAATCTAGGCGTTACGTCATCCAAGGGTGAATCAAGCTTTGCGCAA
>KK121695.1:301266-313732 GCA_000611955.2 Stegodyphus mimosarum | reverse complement strand
TAGAGCATAATTCCCCCCCCCCCCGAAAAAAAACTGTAGTTAATTGCTTCAGACATGCAGTTTTCAAAATAAATTCATCAGAAGACAATTCTGAAGATAGCGAGAGTGAAGAGGACATTACTTTATTGGACTTAAGCTATGAACTAAAACAACATCATTTAAAATTTGATTTGGATAAATATGTATCTGTGGGTAGCGAACTAAATGTGAACTGAGAAGAAATTTTAAAGACAAATATTGTTTCCAAACTAAAAGAATTAAACTGTCTTAAGTCTACTGATGAAAGAGATGATGAACTAGATCAAAAGCCACATAATGATGCTATAACTGCAATAAATATAGTCAAAAGATTTTTAATCTCTTGCAAAAAATAGGTGATAAAGATTTTGCAATGGTGTGGGGGGAAGTGGAAAATAACAAATTGGTAAAGCACAAATCTGAGATCTGGAATCGTTTGGAGTTTGGGGTAATTCTGGATTTTAGATTGTCAATACAAATTAAGTAAGATGACACATAGACATGGTTACATTGAAGCTTCATTTACTGTTTAGGTCAGATAAAAAGATGCTATCTCCCTCTCAATGACTCAAGCTTTGAAAGTGTGATACTGGCCAACATCAATATTTCAATCAATTCACTGCCATTGGCTATGGTGAGACTCCCTAGTTAGCAGGTATTCAAAAGTAATATGCTAAAAATCTCATTTAGAGGCGAGAAGATCCTGTTTACCACACACCTGCTTTGCTTCTTCTGCAGGCTACCAACTTTGTAAGTAGGGAGGGATAATTTAAAAAAATATTTTTATTTATGTATTCATTCACTTACTGGGTTGATAGTCCGGAGATCCAGATTAATCATTCCAGACACTGAATGATGTACGGATTTCGGACTTTATACTGTATTAACCCTTTGGGGGTTGCGAGATTAAACAATTCTGTTTTCTAACATACACATGATATCTGTCAGCCATATATATTTGTAATGTGAGCTGTGTTCATTTGCATCCACTGCGGTAATGGTAAATGGAATGGACTATATATGTTACCATAACTTATTATGGTAAGTGGAATGAGAGTTGAGCTCGTTGATCACCATCAAAAGGTTAAAACAAGCATCCATTACAGTTTTGTTAAACAAAACAGTCAAGCGACTTTTTTAATTCATTTCTTGATCAGTAAAACACAATTATTTTTCTGAGTACTGTCATGTGCATTTAAAAATGGCACTTGCATGAATATATTTTTAATAACAAACATACACATTATATATATATATATATATGTCCTAATTTGCTTCTAGAATGCTTGGTCTTAACTGAAGAATGTCATTAACTCCCATTTAATATTGTTTCACTTATAACGGCAATTCTGATTGATTTGCTGGGGAAGCAATTTAATGTGGATTGAATGTGCATTTCTTCTTCTTTTTTTAGAACAATTACTTTAGGCATTTGGATGTGCAAGCAGCTAGTATCAGAAAAAAGGCTACTCACATACATTCATGCTTCCCAAAACAGACATCATAAAAAGAGAAACTTTGTGAAGTGTTTGAAATATTTTACATCTTTCTTTGAAATCTACTTTAGCAAAAATTTCTTTTTACTGTATATTTGATTGAAGCTATATATGCCATTGATAAGTTCGCAGTTGAGTCTGACGTTAAACAAGGACAGAGTAACTAATACACTGGCATAAAAAAAAGAATAATGAATAAATAATTTCAGAAATAAATTGCAAAAAGATGTTTTATGAAATTTAAAATTATTTTCAATATATTCTGATAACTGCTGCATTTTTTTGTTTAGATGAGTTCGTTCAGTTCCAGAGTGAATTAAGTTACAGCTCTTATGCAACTGTACAAGAATTCCAATTTTTAAACAATCACAGTTCAAAGCATGATTTATAAGTTACATTTGGCTTTTAGTTGCTAATACATGCAGTTAAATATTTATTGATGTACATTGATTTCATCTGCATAAGCATTCAGGTCTACTAAAACTGATCTAACCCATTCTTATTTTCAAATTCAACATCATATGCACCCTTCATACTTCTTTGCCATATTACAGACATACTGCTTTTAAAGAATTGTGTTGATGAACATACATTTAATGTAGAATAAAATGTTATGCTTTTCTTCAGTCTGAATTATTACAACAGTTTCATGTTTATTTAAATGCAATAAATTTTAAAATCAATATATGAAAATGAAAAGATGAACTGCTCCAAATTGAGGAAAGACTGAAAATATTGAGAACATATTAAATTTCCATTTCTTTGAGTATACTGAAAATTTAACAGTTAATTAATCAAATACTATTTCATCCAAAAAATTTGGTAAATATTCCCAACACAAAAGTAAATAATAATAATAATAATATGCTATGCCAGGGGTAAGGACACTGAGTTCTCTACTGATTATATAGAGGGGAATGAAATTTTAAAAGGTATTAATGATGGTCGAGGAGTCGATAGTTGTAGAGGCAACTGACTGACATAATCACGATTTTATTGATTACAAAAAATATGATTTGTACACCACGACTTCCTTGTACGGAAAATTAAATTAAACACATTTCTTCCTGCATTTCATTTACACTTATTTCCTTGAATTTCATTAGAGATATATTTCTCACTCAATTAATTCAGTTCCCACTTTGCAGCAAGTCAAAAATACATAAAAACTGAAAATATTTTCATTACAAATTGAAAGCTATAGAAAAACATAAAACAACAAACACAGTTAAAACAATTTTTACAATTAAAATTACAGTTTCTACACAAAAGCAAGCAATTCGGCCAGCAGTTAAGAAGGCAGATATTTCAGTACACAAAACTAAAAGTTTCCTTTTGATCCCACTTGGCAAAAAGACACTGAAGGTGCAGAAAGACTTTGCTAAGTTTCAAATGCACACAAATATGGCTTCTGTGGTAAAAAAAAAAAAAAAAAGAGCTTAGCCAAATTTAAACAACTTTTAAATTGTTGATAATTCTACAACTATTGCATGCATATTAACTAATGGCACAAAAACCTTAACTTGAAGATAAGAACAACACGATTCAATCATTCTCAAGCAAAAAATACACAATTTACCAACATAAAAATAAATAAATAAAACTGAGCTCACTGAGCCGAGTAACAGAGGTGATATGTATATATATTTCAGTACTTTTGGTGCTGCCAATTGCAACTAAAAAGAGAGGTGCACAACTACACATTATAGCAGTCCTATATACAAAATTTCAACGCTATGAGGATACTCGCTTTTGAGTTATGCGAGATACATATATATGTACGCACAGATACTACGAAAAAATTTCTTCTGAATTTTAAATCAGTTTTATAATTGATATGGGGAAAAACAGTCCTTTAATCTGTCCTTACATACAGGTTAGGTTAGGTTATTCAATTATGGCAAAGCACACGAGGGCTATCTGCCTAAGGGAAGGGATGCCTTCGTGGAGGACTTTATAAGGGAAACTGGCTCGTATACACGTTACACATAAGGAAAACCACAAAAACGCCCATGCAGTCAGCCCGTTCGCGGGATTCGAACCTCGGACCGAACTACCAGTGTTCAGCGTCTTTACCGCTCAGCCGCCGGTGGGCCCCTTACAAACAGATGTCACGCAAAAACATCATTATATTGCATTCAAAAGTGGTCAAAATGGATATTTTTGTTGAAATATTGTACCCAGAATTTTTCGTGATTACAATACTTCCTTTACTTTGCACAAGGAAGTAAAAATCAATAATTAATTGCTTATTGATATAAAGCTGTATCATGTGATAAGAAAGAAATAATATAAAACAGATATAAAAGTAAGGAAAAGAATTAATATATTTTAAAAATCAATACCTTTTTTTACCTCCTTGCATGAAGTACAGGAAGAATTGTAATCACGAAAAATTCTGAGTACCATATTTAAATGAAAATATCCATTTTGACCACTTTCGACTGCAATTTAACGATGTTTTTGCATGACATCTGTAAGCAAGGCCAGAATAAAGGACTCTTTTTCCCCAAACAAATTACAAAACTGATTAAAATGGACTCAGAAGAGATTTTTTCGGTGGCGTATGTATCTATGTTGCATAATTTGAAAAGAGTAGCCTCAGAACATTGAAATTTTGTATATAGGACTGCTATAATGTGTAGTTGTGCATCTCCTATTTTGGTAGCAATCAGCCACACCAAAAGTATATAAATATATGTATATACAAAAAGAAACACAGTAATAGGCCAAAAATTAAAAACTAAAGTTTTTAAACCTGTTCTGTGCTATAGGTGCAGTATAATTTGGCACAATGTTATGTTTTATTCCCCCCCCAAGTGTTTTGGAAGCCTACAGGGAAAATTCTCGTACATTTGAGATTTGATTTTTTGGTTTTATATGAATTTAAATGTCTTAAATGAAAATTTAATTGAATCTTTTTTCGATTTTTGATCTCAAATGAAGAAGGAGAATGAAAATGCTTTCAAAACATATTAATTGACTTTTATGAAGCTTTAATTCATTAATTTCATTCCAAAGGAGATTAAGTTTTACATTTTCCATTTTGCATTTTCATTTTTCGAGTTTGTTCTACTATGAATTCTTGTTTTAATTTTGATTGGTTTAGATATTGTGTTAAACCTCTTATGCATGGTTGCAATTAATAATATTGTTGAGTAATTGCTTTGCTTTGATTCCAATTTAATATTAACCTTAGATGCTTTAAGTTTATATAATATATAAACCCGCTCTGTTACTCGGCTCAGTGAGCTTAATTTTTTTTTTTTTTATTTTTATATGTTGATAAATTGTGCATTTTTTGCTATTATGCCAATTATGTCATTTGCAATTATGCAATTATGTCATTTTTATCTTCCGATTAAGGTTTTATGCCTTTAGTTAACCTGCATGCAATAGTTGTAGAATTAGCAACAATTTAAAAGTTGTTTAAGTACGATTAAGGCTAATTTTTTTTAAAACCACAGAAGCCATATTTGTTTACATTTGAAACTTGATTAAACGTTATACGTTATAGTATTTAGATGCCAAAGAGACTATAATGGATTATGAAGATGTAAATACATTTACTATTTAATACATTACTTTTTAAAAATAAAAACTTTCTTTCATTGAAAGGAAAAACTTAACAATTTTCACTCAAATCTGTATATCAGTATAAAACGGAATGACTCCTCTGACTCAGGAAATAATGCAAAAATTAAAATACATCTCTGGATATATATATATATATATATACCGAGATAATATATCGACATGGGGAAAACCACGAAAACGCCCATGCAGCCAGCCCGTTGGAAAAAGAAAGAAATTTGGCAGTATAATTTCATTTATAACAGTGAACCAAATTAGTAAACATTTTTATTGTGTTATCTCATTCACATAAAATACATTGGAAAATTTACATAGTTTTAGTAAATACTTTGAAAAGTAAAAAAAAATAATTTCTAGATAATAAAATATTCTTGGTTATATGATTAAAAAAAAAGCAAAGGGGCAGGTAGTCAGTATTTATTTTTGTTTATTTATTTAATTACAAATGCTTGGCATTTGGTATTTAAGCCACTCTAGGTTTTCCATATTATCACTTCTATTATTCCTCAAAATTATGTTGAAGTCCTAATACAATTTGTATATGGTAATCTCAAGATTAAATAAAACTGCAAGGCTGCTATTAATGACAAATTTTAAATGAAAATTGACAAACAGGAATTTATTTAAATTCACTATAACCATTCTTATATTCGATGTCATTTCAGTACTCTAACTTCAATTGTTCCTTGAGATACTGTAATGTCATGATGTAATTTGTAAGTTGAAGTTCCACAAATTCAAACTTAGTTATGTTCGAGCAGAAATATTATACAAGTTTTTAAAAAAAAAAGTTACAGTTCATTTAACTATGTGAATTTTCATACTATAAAAAGGATTTTCACATGTTTTATTATATACATTTAGCCACCTAAATGGTACTGCGGTTAGGGAAGACTGACTGCAATACCGAAGGACCCGGGTTCGAATCGTGGAGAAGGCATGGATGTAAAATTGTCTGTCCCTTTATAGGAGCTATTGGTGGTCACCTATTAGATGCCTCCACAATAAAATGGGCACCATTTCTGGCCTTAGTAGTGGCCAATGCCATTATAGGCCACTGGGGAAAAATATATATATATATATACACACACATTTAATCTGTAGAATGCGGAAAAGAAAGAAAATCCTGTCTTTGAACACTGAAAAATAGTTGTTTCTAGTCTAGCGTAAGACTGAAAATTCACTTGAATTTCTATTTGATTTAGAAATGGGATCTCTCAAGTCAACTCAATTAAATTTTGATTTTAAATTCCATATTGCTAGCAAATGCACAATACAGGGTTCATACACATTTCTGCACATGGAAATTAAGTACTTTTAAGGACCATTAATGAAACAAATTAAGGACCTATGAGCAAATGGGACCTGAAGAAATTCAATTAAAAATATTATCTATACCTGAACTTCACTTTTGTAATACCATCCTAAAAATAAAGTAGATCCGTAAGTAGGAAAAATTATTATTGAACATGAATTAATTAAAAAAATTAGAAATAAGTTTGAGAATAAAATCAACTTTATAAAATGTATCAAATAGCATTAAATATTTTACACTTATAATAGTTGGACATATTTGAAAGAAGATAAGTGACATTTTATTTATGTTTTACTAACAGTTAGCTTTATGTTAATTCTTTATTTTTTTTATTATTATTATTTTTTATTTTTATCAGATACTTGCTCAGTCTAGAGGTTTAGTAAATAGCAGGTAGATTTTATGTCAAGCGACATAGATTAAAATGAGAAGATTATAATCAGCATTATTTATAACAAAAGATCACCCTGTCACCGCTGCTGCTTGCCTAGAGAGAGAGCTGCTAATTAGAACAAATCTGAAAGGCATGATGTAGACACGGTCGACAAGCTTTGAAAGTTAGTTGGCCTCTGTCTGTCGCAGTTAGTGTCGTAGCTTCACGTAGAGTTCCAGGAATTGTAGCCCAGTTAATATACACTGGGGAAATAAATTAAGAGAATTTTCATATTTGATCTATAATCTCCAGAACAACCTGACAGATTTTAATAAAATTTGGTGTGAACATAGGTTGATATAATACAAACAAAATAAACATTCAACAGTTATAATAGAACACACATGTTCGTGCGTAACACTAATGGGAGTCCGGAGGTCTGAAACGGTGGTTGTAGAAAACACAAAAGAAATGGGTTAATAGGGGGTATGGTCTCCTCTTACAGCCATACAGCGTGATATCATACTAGAAATAAGGCAGTTTATCAGTGCCTGTGGCAATAGGTCCCACTCATTCAGCAATGCTGTTTTCAGTTCCTGGATGGTTCTCGGAGGGGGGTTGCAAATTGCAATTGCCCTCTCCAGAGCGTCCCAGCCATGTTGTGTAAGGTTGATGTCTGGAGACCTGGCTGGCAAATCCATTTGGTGAATATTCTCACTCTCGAGAAATTCGTTGACCAGAAGAGCTTTATGTGGTCTCACGTTATCGTCCTGTGAGATGAACTTGGGGCCCACTGCACCCCGGAAAAGGCGAACATAGGGCTCTAAGACCTCATCCTTATACCTCACACCAGTCACAGAACCTCTGTCAAAGACGTGGAGAGGTGTGCGGGCATCCAACATTATGCCTGCCCAGACCACTACACCGCCACCGGCATAATTGTTGATTTCGAGGACATTGGAGGTAGGTAGCAGGTCCCCGGCTCTCTTCATATGAAATTACGTCGAGAATCGCTATTTAGGATAAAACGGGACTCGTCGGTGAACAAACAGAACGGTCGCCCATTGCTAGGTACTCCAATTACTATGCTGCCTGTACCATGCTAATCGGAGTATCCATAGACGTGAGCGGAATGCAAACAGTCGGTCTTCTGGCAGAAAACCCTCTCTCATTCAGTGTTTTGGAAACAGTCACCCATGTTACACGAGTTCCTGTGGCTGCATACAGGTCCTGAGAGAGCTGAGAAGCTGTAGCCCCTCTGTTATGTCTCGCTAAAATGGACAAATAGCGATCTTCTCTAGCTATCGTGGCTCTTATACGAACTTGTCCAGGCTTTCTCTCAATGGATCCAGTATCCTGGAACTGTTTCCATAGGTTACACATGACGCTGGGCGTTAAATTAAACTCTCTGCATATCTGCACTTGCGATTGGCTTGCCTCTAGCCTTCCCACAATTCGCCACCTCATTCCGTCATCTAAATGTTTGTGGTTACTCATTTTTACTGCTCCGATGTGAATTTAACCGATTGTTGCAAGATAACACTGAGAAATTCGCCGAGGTGTGCTAGCGAACGCAATTCATCTTACCCTCCATGCGCTTATAAAGCCTGCTTTTCTGCTGGCTGCGCCTATACACACATGTATGCTTATGTATTTGCCATACAAGATTTGCATTTTTATCTAGGAGCAGTGGTTTTTCCTTCAGTTCAGTTCTTTTCATGCAATTCAAGAAAATATCCAAATTCTCTTTTATTTATTTCACCAGTGTAGAACCATGCTAACAGATCACAGCACATGTTACAAAAATTGCTTCCCCTAAACAAAGCAACCCCCTAGCAAACGCAATTCGTCTTACCCTCCATGTGCTTATAAAGCTTGTTTTTCTGCTGGCTCCCCTACACACACGTATATGCTTACGTATTTGCCTCACAAGATTTGCATTTTTACCTGGAAGCAGTGGTTTTTCCTTCAGTTCATTTTTTTTCACGCAATTCGATAAAATATGAAAATTCTCTTAATTTATTTCACCAGTGTACTTTAAGGTTCCAATAAGCCATTAAAACACCACAAGTGATAAGTTGTTTTGTATTAAGTCTCACTAGATGAAAAGAATAAGTTTTACATGAATTTTTACATTTTTGCGTTTTATCTTGTGACCACGGTAAGGATTAATGAAAGGCAATAACTCGCTTTAATATGCAGAGATAATTTTTAAGGGTAAGCAATTAGTTATAAATAATTAAATTAGGTAATTACGTAACCTTAATCATTATGGATATATATAGCCAATATGAAATTTTATTTATTTTTTAACAATATTTGTTAAAAAAAGCCCTATTAAAATCCCAAGCTAATAAAATTTCATAGTTTAAAATACATGCAATTTATGACATTGATTCTTAAAGACATATTAGGATAATTACATATTAAAAGTAACAAAACATCTATGTTTTGTAACAACAACACTCATCAAAACATTTATGCATCTTTTTAATTTTAAGCCTTCCCAGACATTTTGGTTAATTTAAATCGATTTTCCTTCTCTTTAAGCATCTTTTCTAACAATCAGAAAATCGTCTCAATACCCAGACCAGTGTTCTCACTAGTTTCCACGTGCTTTATCTCCCAACTTGTCAACATCTCTACAACATAGTTATGAGGGTTTACTTGATCTGGTATAAAGTTAAATAGTCCAAAACCTCCTGATAGATGTGAAGCAAATTATCGCTATGTCTGAAAGTAACTACAATGTCAGACAAAGGCTTAAATAAGCCTCTTATTTAAAAAGAACTTAGAACATAAAGGCATGTTTTGATGCTAATAAAATCAATTACAGCTCGTGGTGATGTAATTAAAAGAGAACAGACAAATTCAAACTAAAAATGTGGAAAAGAAATTTTAATTTAAGCCAGCTCAGTAATCCTCTATCATATGAGGAAATTGAAATAGAAAATTATAGTAAAGGCTGAAATCATAAACTACTGAGTAATTTATATAATAATACTGTACATATCTTTGAAGAATAATTTTCTTGATGTATTCAGTTTCTTTCTTCAACACATTGTTTTCTTTTTAGAATTTTTGGATTTAATTAAGGATTTCTGTTACTCCAAAAAAACTAAATGCATTTAGAATGTATAGAAAAAGCTGCTAATATTATTTATTTAGCAATATCAAAATTCAGAAGACATATGAAATACACTCATGTCCAAAATTATGTTTACATGCATAAATTCACGGATTTCTCAGAGACTATGACTTATAATTTAATGAATTTTCGTGGAATCATACATAACATGATGACACATAAATGCAAAAGAAAAAATTGAAGATCACCTCATACGATATAAAATTGTAGCATGAAACAATAAAAATGGTTTAATAAAATGGTTATTTTTTAGATTCAAAATATTGTATAATAAGTTGTTAAATGAAACTTTATAATACAACAGTGAAAAATAAAAATGTTTTATTTTAATGTTATTTTTTAAATATAATTTCAATATATTACCATTATTTTAATGAAATTTATCAACGTTGCAATGTTTAAAAAAATTGTTGAAGAACTCCCAGATCTCAAAATTAAAAATTTCTATAAAAACTGATCTTAATATTGCAAAATGTTGATAAGTCACCAAATTTAGAGCAGTTAAATAAAAGAATTCACATCACCAAAAGCAAAAAGTTGTTTAAGAGCTCTTCATTAGAAAAAATGAATTTTTTAATGCTTATGTTTCACTTCTTGATTAGAAACTTGAGTATCCTACCATTTATATTAGAAATAGGAACAAATTATAACCTATTCAAAAGTTAACCATATATGTCAGTAAAACGCAAAATATTCTTCCAAAATGCTAATTCACACTCAAAATGGCAGTCGTAAAAACAGACGTAAATTTCAGATGATTAAAATTAAGGACCATCTGCAAATTTTGGCTGAAATTAAGGACTTTTAAGGACCAAAAATCAATTCTAAAAAACATAAGGACTTTTAAGGACTCTTAAGGACTGTACGAACCCCGACAACAGCTAAAATTACCAAAATACTTTAAGAAAACTGCCAAAATTTTAGAAACTGCTTTAAAACTCTGAAAAATGTTCACTAAGAAAATTTGTTTGATCAGTCTTATCATCAAAAGATCAAGCATTACGAGGATTAGTTTGACTGTTAGCATACAATTTCTGGAAAAAAAAAAATCCATGCTAAATATAAATAAGATATCAAATTTTGGAAAAAATTCCTGAGGAATATTGTATTATTATTATTCCAAATACATATGGACTTATAATGTCAAGAAAACTGGGTTGGTAAAAAAGGGGTAAAAATTTCATTTCACAAAATAAACTGGTCTACCAATAAGCAAATTGAGAAATAAAACTAAATAGTGAAAAAGTAAACACATCAAATAATCAAGAATTTACAACAATTTTCTTTTTGATGCAAGCTAAATTGCATCAAAAAGATTTCGAGATACAAAACTAACGGAACAAGTAGTGAGCAAGTTTCCATTCATTAGTGGGGACATCATTTTATGGCACCTCCATCACTCTGAGGGAAAGCGAGCATACCGCTCCAGACAATGGCCCATCTTAAAAGTGTTTCCAGAAAGCAAAACAGATGTTTTTGGAGGGAGACAACAATACAGCCGTTTTCGAAGCCTTTCTTTTGAAGGACCGGCTCGTGAATGGGTTAAATAGATTTCTATATCAACTAGCTAATATTACAAGAGATGAAAGCATAAATCTAAAAGTATATACAGTTTAAAACTAATAAAGTTATTTTTTTAAGAGATGAGTGAACTTTGGCAATATTTTCAAGGGCAGAAAAAAGGTAGTTATGTATTAAGACTATATATAATATGTACAAAATAAAACAGGCAAGACTTAAAAAATACTGAAAAATTTTCATTTAAAAAAATTTCCTTTCTTGTACTCATTTATTTAAGAAAAGTTTCTATATGCAATTCCAGAAAATTATTTTCAATTACTTTTTCAAAACTAAGGATATAATTTCTACGCTTACTTGATGCAACAGACGAGCTCTCAACACTACCACCTTTAGAAACAGAAGCAGAGGCTGCACCTGAGTCACTAACAGATTTATATTTAGTACAATTCTTAGGTACTTGATCTAAGCACTTTTCATGACAGTTGTAGCCACAGTCAATACATCTCATGCCTATATTTAGAAAAATTTTATAGAATACTTATTTAATCATTAAACTACATAATTATTGTACATGAAAATTAATTATCAACCTGTAAACTAATCAAAGATTCCAACTCTCAAATTTATAGATAATGATATAAAATCTACATTCCTTTCACAGTAATTCCTTGATTCTAGAAATTAATCAGTTCTAATACATGAATCTAGAGAGTTAAATTTCTCCACATTAAAAATGACTCATTAAAATGATAGTGATATGATAAAAAAAAGGATGCCAATACTGAATTCAAATACTGATAAGACGTTTAAAAAAATACAAAAAAGTTATTTAAAAATATTATTCATTAAAACTGACAATGCACTTCATTCCAATAAAATTATTTTTATGGACTTGCATTCTAAAATTTATAAATTTATTTTTATAATTAAAAATATCATTCCTGAAGGTCTTTCCAAAATGTATTGTTAATAATAATTAAACAGGGTTCAACTAATTCCGA
>KK121695.1:290701-301165 GCA_000611955.2 Stegodyphus mimosarum | reverse complement strand
GGGAAAGAGATTTTTTAAAAATTTTAGAATAATTTCTATTGATAATAAAAATTATTATTCCTATCAGTAATTCAGTTCATGCTATTTGCACACTTTAGAACTTAACATGCGAAAAATGTCGAGATGAAAATCTTCAGATGTTTATATAAATGCAATATTCAGTCTTGATCATTTTTGTGAATTTTATGCAAAGAACTTGGAACACAGTATAACTTCAAAATATTACCACAGGGAAAAATAAATAAGTAGACTTCTAAAATTTCTAAACAAAATTATATATTTTTTAATATTATTACAATTGAACATTCCATTTAAAAAAATATCAATTAAACCTTACCCGTTTTCACTAAGCCCCAAAGCACATGTGAACAATAATCACAGTAAGTTGGTGTTGTGTAATTATACTTTTCAAAGCGATGAGGATGAGAATAGACTTGGGGTTGAGTAGCTTCTCCAACCATCTTCCCTCGTACTAAAATTTCTATGGTTGATCTTTTATGAATAGATCTTCCATGAGATCTCACCATTTGGGTAGTAAAAGAAGACTGTCGCTGTCAAAGAAAAAGAACATGTCAGAACAAAAGCTGATCTGATTTGCATATATAAAAGAATATAAACTTGTTATGAACATAAAAAACATTAAAAACTATTTTACTATAAGTTATGGATAATATGATGTGATCTATGCACAGTATCACATTCCAATTGTTTATATTAAAAAAAAAATACAGGTAACTAAAATTTACTACCAAAATGTATTAAAACTGTTTACATGAAAAACAGTATCTAACTGTACAAAGCCTTTTAAAATTAATTTACCCTTTTTGTGTGCTAGTACATCTATGCTTTAGTAAAGGATGTCTTCCCTTTTCAGTTTGTTCATTAACATTTTTTTTTATTTAATTTATTTCTTTGGAGATTTATAGACAGTTAACATCTTCAAATTAATTTTTATTTCTCCATCAACAATTTTCAAATAAATTTACATATATGATTTTTTTTACAATGCCAGATTACATTATTCATTATATTAAATACCACTGCATCAGTACTATGCTTTTAAAGTTTCATCTGCACATAGCTCTTTTTTTTTTAGCACTGACCAAACTTAGAGCTACTTAGCTATACATTCTTTGCAATATCTTATCTTGCTTGAAGTTTCAATCTTTTGAAAATTCACGTTTTTAATCTTAATTTACAGCTTTTAATCTTATATTGGGATTATTAAATAATAACTTTCCGTATATTACATGAGATTTAAACTGTACATTTAGAAACATCAATGGCAATGATTGTATGAAATAGTAATTAGCTCTGTCCCACGAGACAGTATATGACAGAGAATTTCTACTAGCAATAGAACATTTTCATCATTTTTTAAAATTTTATTTTATCATTTGCTTCATATTCTGATGATTCTTTTTCTCTCAATCTCTATACATATGCTCTCTCTCTCACACGCATGTACTACGTCTGCAAACCTAAAAACTCGACTGAAGCCATCTATGAGTGAAATCCGCGATTACTTAGTTGCCAACCCAATAATTACCAATAATAGCTTCTGTTCAAAAACAAAAAAAAAAAAACTCTTGAAATTTGAACTACTTAATTTACACTCTATTGCTTTGTAATGATTTTCATTAAATGCGCACAAACACACACATAAATAACAGATACTAAAAAGAGAGGATTTTCCTTGTTACTTACAGTCAAAGAATCCGTTCCTGGTACTTCCATTTTATCCCAAAGCATCAACCATTTTTGGGGTAAAAGACCAAGCTCTGTCTCCAAATTATGAATAGTCTGAAATTTACATAAAGGAATAATCAGTTAATTGGTGAAAATAATTACCACTACATTCAAAATTTGAAGCATCTATAGAAATTAGACACTAAAAGTGATAAACATAATATATGTGGCCTATTATTATCCATCAAATAAAAACAAGCTAGTTATAAAATGCTTCAAAAAGCACATGAACGTGCATGGAATAATTTTAAGTCAGTAGTACAAAATTTTGGCACACAATTTATCAAAATTTTCCAAATTAAAGATACAAATTTCAATATTAAGTATTTACCCAACATTCTGTCACAATGCAATTTTAAAAGGCTTATCGTTTGTTACTGAAATTAAATTGCAAGCAAGATAGGAGAGTTATTATTTGCTTAACAAAATCTTCAACTAACAAATCTCTCTCTCTCTCTCATACACACACACACACACAAAAAAAAGGAGGCATTCTAAAATGGTTAATAGGGGCAAGGCTACTAATCTAAATGTATGAAAAGAAATACAATAATACATTAAGTTTAATAAATACCTCCAGAATTTGCGTAAAAAAGTCTGGCTCCACAGTTGGAATACAATCATAACAATTATTTACAATTCTGCGAGAACTTGAATTCCCATCAGCAGCTACAGATTCTTCCTCCCTTTGCCTTTCCATAGCAACTAACTCTAAATCATAAGAAGGCCCATGTGCTAATTCTTCTTCTGTATAATAATCCCAAATGGTAAGGTTGGAAATATTAGAATATGGCCTTAATACCTGTACAAGAAATATATTATACTTTATGATACATCCATTCAACTAATTATTCTTTTATTGGCTACAAATTAAATTATCATTCACTACTGGCTATGCTGAGGTGTCAGACAAGCCATATTAGAAACTTTCTTTACATCAAGTGAACACACTATAAGATACATACGAATATAATTAAACATGAGATTTTAAGAAATCATTTACAAATTTCTAATACCATATGATTACTTGATTATCACCTCTAAAAATACACATTAAAAAAATAAGCATCAAATTACACAAATAAAACAAACTATGAATTTTAACTATGTTATGACATAAACTATACTCATGTCCAAATTTATATTTACATACACAAAAATAATGATATGCCATTCAATCAAACTTTCCATTTTTACAAGAAATGCATGATAGACACACCTTAGCACTACTCAATTAAAAATGATCAAACAGTTTCTGATATGCAAGTCAATGTGATACGTCATAGTAAGTA
The DNA here is from genome assembly GCA_000611955.2 of Stegodyphus mimosarum. NCBI lineage: Eukaryota > Metazoa > Arthropoda > Arachnida > Araneae > Eresidae > Stegodyphus > Stegodyphus mimosarum. The sequence goes on along the minus strand of KK121695.1, from coordinate 298,124 downwards.
AACCCTACTTATTCCTCAAATTGTGGTTACGAATGTTACTGCCAACATGAAAACACATTGTGACATGTGTGTCAAAGTTGGGGGAGACCCCACTCCATATTCATCTCTTAATTTCTTTTCAGGGTTTTTTTTTTCTCCCTCAACTCTCATTGCAACATATTATTACCATTTTAATTGTTTTATGATACAGATTTATATCATATGCAGAGCTCTTAATTTTTTCCCCTTCGTATTTATGTGCATGCATTATTCCACACAAAGTCATAAAATTACAGATCAGCTTTTGAAAAATTCATGATTTCAGGCATGTAAATATAATTCTGGACACGAGTGTACATTATTCATAACATTTTTTTGGAACTGAAGTATACTTACACCATCTTCATTACTAGGCATATACCAAAAATTATAAAAAATTGGACACCTAGCCCACAGCTTTTCCACATAATCCCAGAAAGATGGACCAAGTAAAGAGGAATTATTCAGGGAATTAGTTTTGAGAGAGAATCCTGTTTCATCATCTGATCCACCATCCAAACCACGATGTCTAGAGCAACGATCTTCAAGCAACCAGCCTACTTCAGCTCGTTCACATTCATTATCCAATAAAAAAGTACGAAATCGACATGATACATAATGGTAAGCCAAAAATTTCAGGTAGTACTGGTTGAATTCAAAAGACATAGGGAACTGCTTATGTATCTGAAATAAACATTGCAAAAATTATAATATCAAATACATTTTTCATTTAAATTTATACATGTTAAAGATTTGAAATACTGAATATATAAAATAAGTGAGAATTGTAAAGCATGGAAACATTTTCAACTGCACAATGAAAACAACACAAAAAGTACTCATATGAAGGAAACCAACAGCATTTAAAAGTAAAAATATAAGCATTCAGCAAGTTATTTTAAATATATCGAAATTAAAACTGCTCGAACTTTCATATCATTTAGGTTACTATTTTACCAAACTAAAACTTCCAAATACAACAAAACTTTTCTAAGATGATGACTAGCAGTTCCAGAGAATTCTAATCTCTGGCAAAGATGATTAGATGGTTATCTTAAAATACATGATCAAGAGTGAAATTTACTGGCAGCTTTCAATGATAATTTACAGTGATGAGTTTTACTACTCATAAATGGGTACTTCAGGAAAAAAAAAAAAAAAAACTGGAAATTTTTTCCATATGTGAAAAAAAAAAAAAAAAAAACTGGATATCTTTTCCATATGTCAGAGGATTTTAATACTGCAAATTCTTGAAGTTTATACAAAAAATTAAATTCTGAAATTAGGCATTATAAAATCGGTTGTTGTTTTAATTATTTTTCTTCATCATTTTATTACATGCTTGAAATGATTCCATTAAATTTCAATAGCTTTCATATTGAAATACATGCCATCATCGTTGAATTCATGCTAAATTTCCTTCGGTTATCCGATTTTGGTGATGGGAAGTGCACAAAAGCTTATCAGAACAAAACTTGCTACACAGGAACTCAATTATTAAAAACATTTATATTTCCACATGGATTGACTCACTATGTAATTATGAAAATTGACCTAATTTATAGACTAACAAGTACAGATACATATAGTCTATTAAATATGACTAGATCATCTACAGCCTCCCAAGGTACCGAAGGATTACACTTTGTAATTTTCATGCAAAGCGGATGAATATGGAAACTCTGAATGATGATAAAACTCATAATCCTTCTTCTATAATACACTACTGAATTAAGCACCATAATTCTCATACACAATTTACTGAATTTAATTTCAGTAGTAGAGATAAAATAATTTGTTTTTAATATTAGGAATTTTTTAAACTTAAAAAAAAAAATTATTCCACGTATAAGGTATTTTCTCTCTCCTTTCCATGTGCCTTCTCGGTCAACTGGGTAGTATGTTCGGCTGTCCAGTTAGATCAGGAGGTCTGGTGTTTAATTCCCACTGAGGACATTGTACATTTTTCATGTTATTGCACTGATAGTTTGGGCACCACTTGTGCCTGATATACAAGTGGTGTCCAAACTAAAAAAGCTAGTGGATGAGAATTCATCATAACCAGGATTTGGCAAATGGGTCCCATCATCCAAGTCACCTTTTAAAAAAGGGTTTGGTTTGTTTATTTTAGCTATGGCAAAGCACTTGGGGACTGTCTGCCTAAGGGGAAGAATACTTTCATGGATGATTTTTAAGGAAAACTGCCTCGTATACACATTACACATGGGGAAAACCACGAAAATGTCCATGTAGCCAGCCTATTTGCCAGGATTTGAATCTCAACCTGAACTACCAGTATTCAGTGACTTAAACTACTCTTCCACTGGTGGGACCTTTAAAAAGGGAATCATGTAAGGTATTTTCTCGCTCCTTTCCGCATGCATTCGTGGTGTTATACAGCATGTTTGGCTAGCAATCGGGAGGTTCAGCATTTTAATTCCAGCGAGGGCACTGCATATATTTCATGTTCCAACATTAATATCACCTAATAACTCTGCAAGTGGTGCCTGAACTAAAGGGTGGTGTATAATCATTTGTTACCACCAAAATATAGTGACTGGGTCTACTCATCCCCAGTTGCCCTTTAAAGGGGGTAAAATATAAGGTATTTTCTTCCTCTTTTCAGCATGCTTTGCGAAGTAACTGGCTAGCAATTGGGAGGTCTGGTGTTCGAATCCTGGTGAGGGCACTGTACACTTTTCATGTTCCTGCATCGATATAACCCAATGACTAAACACGATAAAAGGAATGCATAACATTTCAAAACTCTGATACTTCCCATATTTATTAAATAACTAAATTTGTATATCCAAACATACTCACTTGATGAACTGCATCCAAAAATTGAAGGAATATAGGAGCAAACCCACTCGTTAAAGTAGCAGCAGTGTGATTGCTACGATGTGTAAACCTATGCCCAAAAGCTAACCACTCTTTTTCAATTAATGTTCTAAAGCCTTCAAATGTTCTATAATAAGGATCTAAGCATATCTCAGCAAGGGAAACAACCTAAAAGAACAAAAATACTTACCAATATGAGATATCTCTATACATTTTAAAGAAATTATAATTATTACATTTATAAGAAAAGTAACAGAAATCTACATTTGTTATCAACATCACATATACAGAAATCAATCTGAAGATAGTTACAAATACTGTAACCCAAGAAAAATTTTAAAGATTTTTTATATTTTGCACAATACACGGTGTTCATATGTAATAATTTAAAAAATTAAATATACATATGAATATCCAGGATTCTAATTTAAAGCTTGTAACTAAAGAGTAACATATTACAAATAAAAAAAAAGAGAGCAGCAAATACAAGACCGAAGCGCTCTGAGGGGTTGTGATCTTGTATTTACTGATTCTATACCCATGATCTATACTTGAAAAGATGTAGGAGGCACATATAAGTTTTAAACTATGATTTAACTAAGAACATCATAACTGAACAATGTAACAATGAAATCTAACATCATACACATCTGACAGGCCCATTTTGCTAAGAAAGTACAAATTTCTCAAAACTACCATGAGAAAGAATTATTTTCTTGATTTTAATGTCAGTATGTCCCTTGTACTTTATAACCGGATTTATTCAATTTTAATATATAGTCATCATTTTTTGGACATATTTTAAGATTCATGCATCTGATCAGAGGGTTAAAACTCTCATTCATTGCAGTCTTCCTACAGTGAATGTGAAAGTGAGTATTTGCACGCACTCATACGAAAGCTCATGGGCCTCTTTAAATTGTAGGCTATCCATTAGATGCTTTCTTAGTTCACATTCTTGGCGGTAGGCATAAATATGTTAGCATGGGGTAACAACTATTCATGATCAAACACCATTCAATATACTGTACTTTGCTACTTGCACATAACATTAAAGGGGAATCTTTATTATTATTATTATTATCCTTTGAAACTGTAGCCCTTTATTCATGTGAGTGAGAAGTGTCAACTCAGCTAAGCAGCAAGAGATACACATCATGTTTTACATTATGTTTCACATCACAAGTTCTCTTTTCCATGTCAGTCTCTTTTTGGTGGGTGGCATTGGGAAAAGACTGCTATAAAATGCTCCCAGCATGAATCTCGTTTCTGTGTGTGAATTTAAAAATATTTTTATATTAAATGCTATTTCATTCATACCCAGGAGTCAGATGAACCAATTATCCCCTTTAAAACTATACACTATATTCTGACCAGCATTTCTTATTGATTTATTGTCAGCTAATGATTAGGCTAAAATATCAGAATCCTTTATTTTTACATAAGTAAGAGACAGGAAAAATATACAATGATGTTGAGTATATTTTGCACTACTTTATTTAATAATGTAATGTACAATACAATATACTATTTTAACATTATTTTGTTTAATATTAGTAATGCCTTAATTTGCATACCTTATCAATTAATGACAATATACATATATATAATTACTAAGAATATATACCAGGTGGCCATAATTAAACTGACAGTGGTCACAGTGTTCTGTAGCACGGTCTATTTGCGAGAATGATGCCACATTTTGTAGGAAGATTAAACAAGATGGAGGACGAAGGATTCCGCGAAAAAACAAATTAGTTCCAAAAGTCACCGCTAGGGGAATATTTGATGTTGTGTAATAGAAAATAGTGTGTTAACAAATGCAAATCAATATGGAAATTGCCTTTTATTTTGCATTCAAATGAGGTTCAATGTGGCTGCCGCTGTTGTGGACCACATATTGCATTCTGTGCACAGTATGTACAACAACAGAAAGTAACATGTTTGCAGGAATCTCCCGTACAGTCCGTGATATGTTATCCTTTAACGTAGCCAGGTCCTGGACCACTACTTGATAGACCTTGGACTTAAGGTAACCCCATAGCCAGAAGTCGCATGGGGTAAGATCAGGCGACCGAGGTGGCTATGCAGTTGGAAAGTAGCGGCTAATGACTCTTTCTGTTGTGAATTTCTGTCGTAGCATCTGTTGCACCTGTACAGCAACGTGTGGAGGGGCTCCATCTTGCATGAAAATCATTTCCCTCAGGCATTGTCTTTGCTGAAGTGCCGGAATGACAAAGCTGTTCAACACGTGGCGATATTTCTCTTCGGTAACAGAACAGGTTTCCGGTCCAGTCGGGGTAATGTTCTCATACAAGAATGGACCTACGATAAATTCTGCTGTGAACCCACACCAAACAGTTACCTTTGGTGAATGTAAGAGAACTGCTGTGACTGCATGTGGTGATTTGTCATCCCAAATTCAGCAGTTCTGGGTATTCACAGTTCCATTCAGGTAAAAGTGATCCTCGTTTCCCCATAAGATTTTCCACGATCAAGCAGCATCCACCTCCATTCTGGCAAGAAAGGTGAGAGCAAAAGTCAATCGCTTATCATGGTCGGGGTACAGTAACTCCTGTACAGGGCTAATCTTATATGGATAGAAGTTAATAATCTTTCGTAAGATTTTTCATACCGTACTGTAAGACATATCCATATTCCGAGCTACTCCATGAGCGCTAGATGTGGCAGCAATATTGTCTGGTCCTCTGTCGACAATCGCAGTGGCAACTGCTTCGATCGTATTCTGTGGTACTGTCTTTCGTCCTCTGCCTGACTGAACTTTCAGAGAACATGTAACCGGAGAGAAACATCGCCACATGTTGAACAGCTTTGTCATTCCGGCACTTCAATGCCTGGGGGAAATTATTTTCGTGCAAGATGGAGCTCCTCCACACGTTGCTGTACGGGTGCAACAGATGCTACGATAGAAATTCACAACAGAAAGAGTTGTTAGCTGCATGGCCAACTCGGACTGTACGGGAGATTCCTGCAGACATGTTACTTTCTGCTGTTGTGCGTACTGTGCACAGAATGCAATATGTGGTCCACAACAACGGCAGCCACATTGAACCTCATTTTAATGCAAAATAAAAGGCAATTTCCGTATTGATTTGCATTTGTTAACACTCTATTTTCTATCACACAGCGCCAAACATTCCCCTAGCGGTGACTTTTGGAACTAATTTGTTTTTTCGCGGAATCCTTCGTCCCCCGTCTTTTTTCATCTTCCTACAAAATGTGGTGTCATTCTCGCAAATAGATCGCGCTACAGAACACTGTGAGCACTGTCAGTTTAATTATGGCCACCCGGTGTATATATATATATATACAGAGAGAGATAGAGAGAAATCCATACATAACACAAATATCCATTTAATGCAATTTTTGCTTTTATGTATATAAAGTTCCGAGAGGCACTTTACCTATAAATATACAAGCAATACTTTTACATACTTTTTTTTAGCTTAAATTCAAACTTGAACAAAATCAATGACAAATTCAACTAACTATTTATGATAAATATTCAGAATTAAAAAGAATGGCAATTTTTCACACAAAAAGTTTTAAGCATATTAAAAGCAATAAATTATTTACAGTTTTAATATTATTTTATACATTTTCAGTTTTATTAAATGTATTAAAATAAGTGCATTTTGTAGCAGTTACTACATGCAAAATTAGTTTTACAATCATATTTTAGTCCATTTCCACATTAATCTGAACCTGTAAGATGCAGCAAAATTATTTGAATTATCAAAAGCATTCCAGAAATTATGCCTTTATAATTCAGGTTTTCAGAATTTTTACTTTAGTTTAAATTTACTGAAATTTCAAAATAAGAATTTACTGCGCATCAACCTGTTGAAATCTGTTAAAAGAATTGGTAAAAAATTAATACCTGAGTTGTAACATCCCAACCATCTTCTAAACAGATCATAACAGAAGATCCTTGTACATCCATTAAATCAACAATAGCACCAGATAACTGAAGAATACCTTGAAGCTAAATATATATATATATATTAAATAACTGACCTATTAGAATATTGGGCATTTACAATAGCTTTTAATTATAATTATGACACACACCTGATTTAACCATTCAGAATTTTCAACTGCTCTTAGAAACAACTGATCTGGATCAGTTACTGGTGCACTCGGAACACAAGCTCGTAGAAGTTTCTTAAAGCTGGCTTTCACATGCCTAACCTCAGGAAATTCAACAGGTATGAAATCACAATTTGGAAATGATTCTGCCTTGATACCCTAAAAATATTAATTTATAAATTAAATATTTTATGTACACATAAACAAAGTTCATGAGCTTTTTACAGTATGTTACAAAATACGTTTTTAGAATAGTAATAAAAATTTAAATAATTTTCTCATTAAAAATGGAGTTTTTGTAAAATAAAAATTCACAAATGAAAGCTTTGCATTTAACATGCCAAATAAGTAAAAAATATGAAAAGCAAATCTGTAGTCAAATAAACTGTTGCAATAATATTTAAAAAAAAAAAAAAAAAAAAAAAAAAAAAAAAAAAAAAAAAAAAGGATTTTT
>KK121695.1:276713-290663 GCA_000611955.2 Stegodyphus mimosarum | reverse complement strand
GAGACATATTGGTAATTTTATCTACAATGTACATAAATTTTTCAAAATAGTTTATTACATTATATTTAGATTACTCCCATTTGCATCTAGTGATTTAAACAAACAAAAAAACTGTTTTTTGCTACCTTTTCAACTCAACTGATCTCTGAATTTCAGCACACAGTTTCAGAAGCAGAAATCATTCTTATAACCCCACCGATGAAAATATTGCCGTGCTTAATATTTCAATCATATTTAGTTCTTTTCCCTCAGGTATTCTTTCTCAAGACTATTGATTTCTATTACCCAAGCTTTATATTTTTATGATAAAATATATGTTAAAAATAAGCTGATGACAGTTTTTATTCATATAATGTTTTATATAAGTTTATGCATGCTTTATCTAGATTTTGTTAATGGCTTTCAAGCTCTTTTCAAACTTCAACAGCTTCCACAATGATAAGATCATACTTTTGGTCCCAAATGACTGAAATTAGCTTCATACTATTCTATATTTCATTCAAATGTCACAATAAGAACTTCTGTCTGAATGTTGTACCTCAGTTTTTTTTCCCACAGTTTATATGAAAACAGGCTAAATTTTAATATAACATTCAAGGGAGTCGCACACTGAGTGAAAATATACTTCAGATGATGCATTTAAACCAGTTCATTAAATCTGGGCCCAATAAATTTGGCAACTTAAAAGATGCTTCATGATTTGAATAACGTGCTCAGTAATATTGGATATATTTAAACATTCGGCCAATAAATTAGGTATATGTGCTGAACAACTATGAAGTTAGGTTAATTGATCAAGGCAAAGCAAATCATGGGCTATTACCTTTGTGGAGGAGTTCTTAAGGAAAACTTGGTTTGCAGCCACATTGCACACGGAGTAAACCACAAAAAAGTCTATGCAGCCAACCCATTCACCGGTATTCAAACTCAGGTTGAACTACTAGTATTCAGCAATTTACCACTCGGCCAGTGATGGATACTGCATTTATTGATTATAAAACTATTAATTTTACATTTAAATTTGTTTCCAGTCTTTTTTTTGTTTGTTAATAGTGTCAATATATTTTCTCTTGTATCTTATGTTAATAATGTATCAATAATTTCAATTAAAGGTACAGTTTCAGCTATTGTACAAACACATATGCAGATTATTGGTTGACTGTGGGAACTGAACCAACTATCTAGCATCATACATATTGTTTGATTAATTAAAACACTACCACATTTCTCTTTTGTTCTTCAAAGATATCATTTAATAATTCACCAGTTGATTAACTTTTAGACAGTGACTTATACACAGGATACAGCATCTACATTAAGTATATAAAATGAAAATCTACACTATAAAATGATGCATTTGTAACATTAAAAAAATTAAATAAAAATAAATAAATAAATAAAAAAGAAAATCTGAAAGGTTTCAGATTTTGTGTCCAAAGGGGATTTTTTTAACATTTTGTGTGTTACCTTTATTTATTAAATATCATGTTCCTGCACTTGAAACCATAAAATTCAGTTAAAAACAATATTGTAAAATAATTTTAAACTGAACATTTACAATTTTCTACACACAGTCTCACGTGCTGGAGATAAAAATGTTTTTTTTCTGTACAACACTACCATTGCTCGCTTTGAAATCCTTGAGTTTTGTAATAAAAAATTTGCTTAAGTTTCACAAAATATGAAATCAATAATAAAACAAATTCCAAATTTGGGCTTTCAGATGCCCGTATTTGCAGTAGGATTATGTCATTCAAAAATTCGATGGCTCTAGATACCGTCGTTTTATCACAATGCGAGAAACATACATACATTTATGTCCATTCTTCATTATTTAATTTCTTTAAATATAATACAGGGCTGCAATATTTGGTGGCAACAGTTTGAAAAGTGAACCGATATTTAATGTTTCCGATGCAAAATCGCAAAATGAAAACAATAGTCCTTCAGAGACAAAGCCCCTTTCAACTTAAAAGAAATAAAAAAAAAAAAAAAAAAAAAAAAAAAAAAAAAAAAACACCACCACCTACCAACACGATGATCTGTTTTCGATTTTTGAGAAGAGAGGTTTTTACAACATATGTCTTCAAATCATACACCACATGTTTTCAAGTCATGCGTTTATCATCATATTAACACTTGAGCTAGATTAATATTGAAGCCACACACTTCCTTGCATTATACTTAGATGGCTTGTTTAAAATATTTTAAAGAATTTTATTTCTTTAAGAAGTTTCTATTTTTTGTATTCAGGAATTAAAATTTCTATAAAAACATTACAGATTATCTTAAGCTTTAATTTTAAGATTCTCATCTTAAGAATATATATATACAAAATTCTGTTGATTAAAATCATTGACACCCTGTTCACCTGCGGACAGTCAGCTTCATGGAGACTGAACAAAATTACTTACAAGAAATGGTTCACACTGAGCAATAACCACTGTATCAATCTACAATGGATAAAAAATGGTTGAAACTGAGCAACATCTATAAATGATAAATACTCATGATATTTTAATGACAATTTCATTGACTGTTGATAAAACTATAATCAATAAATGTATCCATAAATTAAATTTCCTTTAACAGGACCTTGCTTTATGATATAATGATGCTAACTTGTGCATTCCATTAAATATTTCCCAATGTAAAAGAACCTAAATCTGAATTTAAGGATATTCATAAAATGGCATCATCTAAAAACAGAATATAAAAGTTTAATTACCTACCCCTGTTTTACGTATCTTGTCTCCTACATGCGATCACATTATGAAATTTCATTCCACTTTAAAATTTTAAGTAGTGGGAAATAAATAAACAAAATCAACTGTGGTGATAGTGATAAGGGATGCAGGTTGTGCCCACGTTGCTGCTGAACAATATGGCAGCCCTATGATATTTTGTAGAAACACAGTCAGAGAACAGAGAAAAAAGGCTCTTGAGGAGTAGTGCGCATATTTGAAGTCTGTGAATTTGAATATTTGAAGCGAATGAAAATGCTGGGCAAGCCTTTATTGCTGCCAAAAATGCAATTGGTCAGGCTACCCTTTTAAGACACCTTATTCCCGGAGCCCAGTTAAGCATTTGGTCAGATGCTTCAGATGTTCCAGTAGGTGGCACTCTTATGCATTTGTCTCAGGAAACATGGCAACCTACAGCACTTTTCTCTACGAAACTCAATATAAGTCAAGAGAAATGGTCTGTGTATGACAGGAAATTATTTTCAAATTATTCTGCGATTAAAACATTTCGATGCATGTTAGTAGGCAGAAATTTTCGAATTTATACAGATCAGAAACAGCTAATATTTGCTTTTAAACAGAACCACAACAAATGTTCACCTCAGCAATTACACGTTTTAGATTTTATTTCTCAGTACTCTAATGATATTAGGTATGTGCAAGATTTTTAAAATGTCATTACTGATGCTGTTTCAAGAATCAATATTGATTCCATAATAAAACTCTCCGTTTGGGGAATTAAAGAAAAATTTCCAAAGCCTGGCAGCATGATCTGGTGGTACAAAACCTTCTAAAAATTAATATGTCCTCTTTGAAGCTGGAATTCAAACCATGCCAATACTCTGATGATAATAGTCCCTGCGACATCTTTATGGATTTTCGCCATCCTTTTGCAAACTCATCTTTAATCTTCTGCATAATCTATCACATCCAAGAAGTTGAATATTACTATACTACACTGCAGCTACTATGAATATGCATAGCCTGATATGAAATGTAAAATAAAAAACTGGGCGAAATCATGTGACTCTTTTCAGAGATTGAAAATAACCAGGCACAGTAAAAGCACCATGGGGTAGAGGAGGGACATATACCTACTGCTTACCTCTGACAGAGGGCAGGCGTCCTTGCCTCCATTACCTGATATCAAAAGAATATTAAATTTTTGCTTTAATTAAAAATGCTACAAATAATAGTGAAAGATTTTTGTTTCTTCCTGTTATTACAATATAAAGAAACCAAGACATTTGAGATTTAAGAAACTCAAACAAATTTTAAAGATCTGGATTCAAGAAAATTTAAGATCCATCCCACTTGTACTATTTTAGCACATTTTAAGGCAAAAACAATACAAAACAAAAAATATTAACTACAAATACAACCTTTATTTGAGCCTTCTCTCCAAAAACATAAAGAGCTACTCTATGTAGTGTATGAGTTGTAGCATCTAATATATCAGGAATATCAGACAACCTTCCTCCAGCCCTAAGGCTGAATTCAGAACCTAGGCTTGTAGTAGATCCTTGCCTCCTCTCTTTTAAGCTTCCCCACCTTAGCTCAGGGAAGTTCGAAGCACCTCTGTTCATTCGAAAATCCATTTTGTTAGTACTAACACCTGTAATCAAATACATCATTTTTATTTGAAATGAAGCTTCAAAAGTTAGTGATATCTTTCACAATTAATGCATATTACAGAAATGAAAGATACAGAAATTACAGAGATGAAATTAATGTACATATAGCAAACATTGTAAGATGATAAAACAATGTTACTTATGAAAGTCGTTTTCATCCAATGATGTAAGAAAGTCGAATAATGTAATACTATTTATAATATATATGTGTATTTAAGCCATGCATTTTTATTAATAATGAATTTAAATTTGCTTACGCCTTCCTCCTTTACCACCTGATGATCTAAGACTATTCACAGCTTTTTGCAATGGATTAGTCCTCCGTGCAATTTCTGGTGTCAAAGTAGGAAAGTTGTCCAGACCACCAACACCCATAACAAGAGAGGTTATACTCAATGTTGAATCATGCATATCACTACTGCATGCTGGTCGCATAGTAGATGATGGAGTAGAATTCACAACTGCACACATAAATTTTTCTTGCTCTAAATGCACAGAAGTTTCACTTGATGTACCTAGTAAGATTGTAATGAAGATGAATAAAAATAAATCACAAAATTTTCTTGAAACATTATCAACACTTTTTTACACTCATCGACCATTGAAAGAATCCATCCAAACAGAATTTAATAAAGTGAAGTAAATTTCAGTTATGTAAACTTATGATGAATAAGAGCAATAGTTTAATCTTTACATACCATAGAAAAATTAAATATTTGCTAAGATTAATTTAAAATATAAACACATATTTTCCATTCTCTTATAAGAATTATAACATACTAGTAGATGATGGATGCCCTTTTAACATTCCAATGACGCCCTTTCCATGAAAACTACTGGCTCGCAGAAGTAATGCTTTTGCACGGGGATGTCTCCATGTTATAACTGGGAACCTAGAATAGTTTTCAATAAGCATCATATACATAAGTTGTGAATAAAAATATCATGATTACTAATGCAAAATTTAAATAAAGGCTAAAATGGCTGATACGTTCTCAAACTAAGCAATATAAATAATACAAATAAGTCATTAATAACGAATCTAGCAGTACTATGCATACAGATACAGAATCAACATTAATATGCTATTACATATTAAATTTTATAAAATCGAAGGTAAAATATATAAAAGTCAAATGATGTGAAATCAAATTCAGCTATTGTTTTAAGTAGATATTTTGGAATTTTTATATTTCTCCATTAAATATGCAGATCTAAGTTTACAATTCTATTAATTAAACCTGACATGTTAAAACAAACGTCCCTCCCTCACTCACACACACCCAAAGGAAAAAAATTAGTAACTGAATGGAGATTAGTGCAAATAATAAGAAAAAAAATTATACATAATTGCATTATGTTTATACATAATTACATTATGTGTTAGTAATGTTAAATACTTAATATATAAAAATTAGACAAAATGATGCAGCAAAATCACATGTTATATCAAAGGTAATATAGTTGATATGTTAAACAATATGCAATAAAATGCTAATATTGATATTTCAATCAATTTTCATATACACTACTTGCAACATCTATTAATAATGAAAATATTTCTTTTGAATAATGACAAATATAAACTAACCTTCCATGCCTATGACATCGACAAATTTTTCTAATACTTTCATCACTTACAGATTGAGGAACTACCAGTAACGCAGGATAACTAAAATAAGAATGTTTTACTGCATTAAAAAAATATAAAAGAGAAAAACTATGCACACAGATGTTTTAATTAAAAAAGTGTTAGGTAAAACAAGTTATCATAAGTTTGATATAACACTTGAAAACTGGATTATTTGACTTTTATAGGAAAGTTTAAAATATACACAGAGAGATTCTGAATATTTTAGAACATAATTCTAACTATCTGTGATACTGACAATCCACGAACTCTAACTATCCTGACAAAATATATTGACAATCCATGAACAATCAATTCTAACTACCCGTGATACAATATCCACCAGTGATATTAAAATTTTAGATCAGTACTACTAATTAAAAATTTTTTTGGTAAAAAAAAGCAAGTTTTACTACATTTTTAAGATATGACCAATTCTTTAAGCATTAGAATTGTAAATTTGATTCTTGCTTTGTCCTCCCAAAAAAGTATTTCAATCACAATGCCAGAAAAATGATTTCAATCAATTCTTAAAAAATTATACTTCAACTATGACAAAATGAAAAACAGTTGCTCTTATTTGTAATCAGGAACACACATACAAAAGGAAATTAACCTTATGATTTTTGAGAAGGTAAATTTAGAAGATCTTGAATATTATAGGAGGAAATAAACTTGCTGCTCAGCTCGGAAGTTTTCTATATGTTAGAAGCTGGAAAAATCTATGTTCCTCTTGCAGGGTAACAGTAGCAACTGTATGATAGTCTAATCAGAATATGTTAAAACAAAATGTTCAATATATTTGTCTACTTTCAGTAGAACGGTTAATCTATATTTCATAGTGTCCCTTGGATTATCAGCAAGTTGTTGTTCCATTTATGGTAACCTGAGTAGTTGAAAGTTATGGAAACCCTATTATGATGATTGCAGTGAATTTGACTGTTATGTTGGATGTTGGTTAGGAAGTATGTTGCTTATTTTGTACAGCATAAAAGGGCTGTATGTGATTAGATTAATCTGAAGTTTCTGTACAATTTGGAATGAAAGGGAAAAAAGCATTAATTGACTGGTGTGTAAATGAAGGTTTACTTAGAAGGTAAATGAAGGCTACTTAGAAGTCATTATAAGTGTCCTGTTTGTATGAAGGAAATGTGTATGGTCGAATGTAAAGATTGTTCAGATGGCTTTGTCGCAAGAAATGCCACAGACAGTCCAGCACAGAGGATAATTTTTACTCTTATTTTTGGGAATTTATATGGCGATGGCAGTGTACAGATTCTAGTTCAGATAATTTTGGAAAGTTAAGTTTGCTGTTAAGGAATTTTGTGTGTCACAGGCTGAAGACGCAGAAATTTCTAAATAAGGTAAGTCGATATTTCCTTTTTGTAGTGCGTAGATGAGATAACATGTACTTTTTTTTTATGTTATTTCATTGTTTGATTTAAAATGCAATTTATTGAGATATTTTTTGTTTTAATTATGTTTTGAACATAATTTTATTGGGGAGGGCATTGGACATAAACAGGAATGGCACCAAAAAATCACCTAGGAGCACCCTGAAATATATTTTTACCGAATGATTTTATATATCCATATTATAAGCACTTATGTATTGCTAAAATCTGAGTAGTTGTTAGTAGGTAATTGTGCTGAAGATAGCATCTATTAAAGAAACTTTAAGCTGATAAAAATCAAGTTTAACAAGCAATAATTAGGATATGATTTTAAATGACTACTTTCCCATCCATTCTTTGAAGGAATATAATATCTTCTCTCTAAATTTTTATATACACCTTCTGTCAAAAATTAACTAAACTTACAAGTTATATAACCTGAAGTTCTATTTGCACATAACAGGTGAATACTTTAAAGTAAATTTTGACAAAGAAGTTCTGTATTATATAAAAAAAATAAATATGGTAAAAAAGAATCTGATATAAAATTTACTAATTCACAAAATTTTATACTGCTTCAAATTTCCCTGAAAAATTTCTGACAAGAAATTAAAAAAAAAATGTTAATGTAAATCTATAACAACATATATTCATTCTACAACTCGAGAATAAAAGCAAGAGTGCTGTAGAAGCAATTTCTCTCAGGATTAACTGAGATTCATCTGTCTCACTTTCAAACATAAACTGTCTAGGAAATCCATGGAGGTAGGAAGTAAGATGGAAAGGCCATAACCGGTTTCCCCTATACACTGCTTTGAAGCACTGGCGATCCTTTCATGGTGAACAAAACATTGGGTGATTAAGATCAATGGGCTTTGACACGATCGATGTAAATATTTTGCAATTACATCGTAAATATGCATATAAATGTATATATTTTCCTTTTCTACAATATTTAAGAGTCCTAATATATGAAAAGAACACATTTTTAAACAACATTTCATTCTGAATGGAATTAAATGCTATACTTTTCATAGAACAGTTTGCTCAGAACGGTTTAATTTGAATGATATATTTTCACAACTTTTCTTTAATTACATTAGAAAAAAATTTTAAGGTAATTCGATTTTATTCGGTTAAGGATTACAAAAATTAAAATCAAAATTTATTGTATTATTAATATTAAAATTATGCATTATTTCTTTTCTATTTATAGAGCTTCTTCCTAAAATACTTTCTCAAATATCACATGATTTTTTTAACCTCTGAGGCATCTTTTAAATGGAAAAATCTAAGTCAATTTATAATTAATGCTCTATTCAGTCCATTTCAAATTAGCATTTCATTTCACTTTTATTTTAATAGTGAAATACGTTAAATAGTACTTAACTTTCTTTGAATATTTCTGAAAGGGAATAAAAAAAGGATTTTTTTAAATATTATTTAAAACTTGTAACTGAATTATTATAAAATGTAAGGGAATAATGCTTTTAACCCTAAAACTTTTTATTATTTCCTTAAGTACGCATCTCATAGAATTTGCTTTACAATACTTTTTAACAGATTGCTTTACAGTACGAAGAATTCTTGCTTAAACAGTTTTATAACTTATTTGTCAACAGGATTTCAATTTATGTTTACAATTCAATGTTAAGGTTTATGTTTACAATTAATGATTATAAAAATTATCTAAATATATATTGAGATAATATTTATAATCATCATAAATTTAGATACATTTAATAATTAGATTTTTTCACAGGAGTTTATGAATGAATGAATCCTTCTTTTCAAATACATTTATAAATAATTTAATAAATATTTATGTATTTTGTTAAAAGGCAGATACATGCTTTTTGCAAGCATATGCATAAATACCCATACATATTTTATATTTTTCATTTCAGCACGTGCAAATCTTTAATTTCTGTGCATTCACAATCTTTTTCGAGTAAAGTAATTTACAATAATTTGGCATATACCTGAAAATTTTACATAAGAAATATGTATAAATATAATTTGAATGAAAATTACCTGCATTATTTTTAATATGCACTCAAAGGTCAGCTTTCTTTGAAATTCCTCCACGATGGCATCTCTCCCTTTAAGCAGACAACCCTTGCATGCCTTACTCTATTTAATAAAAACTTAACCTGACCTATGTGCCTAATTACAAATATTCTAACATGCATAATTTTATATTTAGATTTAGCCATCAACTTTCAAACATTTGACTATAACACGTTTTAGGATACATTCATTATTAAATTCAAGTAAATATATCTTGGTAGAGCACTCAATACTTTTGCTGTTAATGATTGGTTCTCAATTGCTCAGTGAAATCTTTAATCCAGGAGAGAAATAATTTAGAATCGAAAATTTCGCCACTTTTTAATTACGATACTGAGAGAAAATATTGCAATATGCTCCAGTTAGCCATTCTTTGTCTATGAATGAGACCTGCGTACGTTAAGAAGAGAGCACGAACCTCGAATTTCCAAGGAAAAAAAAAGACTTGCATGGGAAAAATTTAACAATGTGGAATCAGTAAGAGAACCATTCATGATCGGACCTCCTTTGGCAGCATACACAAATAATTTTCACCTCTGTCAATTATCCCATTTTCAAATTCATAATAAGCTGTCTTGATGATGTGGCATGTTCACATCATCTAGACCACATATGGTACTTTCGCCGAATTCGCAAATGTATCCATCTTCTGTTCGACACATTTGTGTGAAACGGTACATAATTGTATGCAAATGAGTGGTTAGAAATCAAGGAAAAGTTAACTTATTGGCATATCTGTGTGTATATTTATTAATTTTGATGAGGATTGCAGCATTTGGTGATTTTATTTTTTAATTTGTGATTTTTGCATAAGTAAAAAGTGTAAACCCAAAGTGATTATTTTTTAGTTATACAAAAATAAAATGATGAGTTTAAAATGAGAAACTATAAAGACTCTCCTCTAAAAATTTTTAAAAAGTACATGTTACAATAATATGTTCATGGCAAAAAAAATTAATTTTAATTAAATCATTTTGGTGTTCGTAACATAAAATAAAAGTAGCGAATACTCTATCAAGGGTATCGAAAGACACACATAATTTTAAAGGTACTGTAAAGTATTTTTCATACTTTAAGCATAACATTTTTGCTAACATCTATATTTTTGTAGTTCAACAGCTTAGAAATTTATAAAACAAATTAATTCATGATCAAAACTGCTCTTGTTAAACATAGAAAAATAACCCACGTAATATAATAAAGTTATATTACCATCAATAATATAAGATGTGATTTTTGTGTAAATGTCACTAACAATACAAATTGCTATTATACATCACACAATGAATGCATCTTTTATGCGGAAGTGTCCTGTTTTTCAATTTGTATGGAACTGTCATATGTTGAAATACAGTCAAATACTGAAAATCCGCCGACCTGAAATCCGCATCGCCTCTCAAAATATAAACATTAAATTTAGAGGTTCCAGAAACCGCAACATGGAGAATGAAACACCGAAGAAAAAATATTTATCCAATAATGACATCATAATTACCGAATAATAATGATTCTGTGTTAGTGGTAGAAAAAAATCTTAGCCCAGAAGAGGTTTTTAATATGGATGATGTGTTCAGATGAGCCAACACTGGCATATCAGGTAACGGATGATTAAATCATTGGCTCTGTTTTGAACTCGCCATGGCAAGAATACGATTCCGACATCAACACAGATAGTGAATTTGATAGGAGTGAGAAAATATCTTTTAATGAAGGTTTGGAACCTGGTGAAAAATACTTAAAATATTTAGAATAACAGAGCTGTGCCACAGAGTAAGAGATTATGACACTATAGAATTTCAACCTCTACTTTGGAGCACCCTAAAGTTTTAAAACTAACCGCTATAAAAAAATGTTTGAAATATATAAAAAAAATGAAATATTCAATGCTTTATTAATATCTCTTATTTTTACATGTCTTTAAAATATTCCTGTTATCACTAATATAAATGAATAATATATATATATATATTAATTTAATGCATATAATAAATTAACATAATAATATATATTACTGTATATAATAATTTAATTAAATGTATCTAATATACCTTTTTTATTTATTTTTCACTTTTAGTCTGAATATTATAATTTAGCTTTTCCGTCTTGAAATTCGCAAAATCCTAAATTCCGCACAACCTCTGGTCCCAAGCATTGCAGATTTCTGGACTTCTACTGTACTAAGAAAGAGCTGTCAAGGGAGCTTCTGAATGTAAACAAAAAGCACTCCATCTGGAGACTGAAGCATCGGGGCCGTGCTTCACTTGTAGAGCAGGTTTGGCCCCTCCTTCCTTTCTTACCTCCAAGAGGAAATCAGACTGACAATACATCAATTTGCCATGACCGAACTTTCAGCCCTTGAGTGTTTTTGAGGGGGGGATAGTATTTTTATGTCTGACCTAAAGCCTCCAGACTTATCTGTTTAGAGCAGTTTTCCACTCATAGGGGTTTTCTTTTGTATGCATAGCAGCAGGGAAAAGAATTAAATCCTGATTAACTTCAGTTAACAACAAACTGTGCTCTTCCCTAAACTTTCTGATATAAAGAGCTTATCATTTTGATTTATTACCATTAATCTTATCAAAATTATAGTTTTAGTACACGATATCTCCATTCTGTTCTTTCAATGAAAATGTACATCCGTCAATCAGAAAATGAATATCAGAACTTTGCCAGCGCTGAAACGCAGATATAAAGTAACGCCTTAGAACAAGGGGTTCCCAACCCTTTTGTCCCTAAAAGCATGTTCTAGAATATGTTTTGGATGGCACGCACTGTTTACCTTTTCAAGGTGAATTTATAGTTGGATAGAGTTAATAATAATACATGCACATAAAAAAAGAGATTGATCGCATTTCATTTTGTTGCTGGTATCTGTGTTGGATGCAATTTCTATTTCATTAAAAATGAGAAAACTTTCACATAGAATTTTACTGACAACTAAACATTTTTATTGCAGTTGCACAGTGTCGGGAACATGTTAAATGATCGATGGAAGCCATGGTCCCCTCGGGCATAGTATTGAGAACTCCTGCCTTAGAAGCTGATGCTAAAGTATAAGACCAACAAAGAAATCTAGAAATATTTTAATATAAAATCTGATATTTGGGGCATTGCAAAATCACACGAGGATGCACTGAGAGATATTTTAGAAAATGCTTGGTTATAATTCTTAGCCAGCAACCAAATTCCATAATGAAACTCAAAATCCAAAGGTTTACACATATCACAATGAAAAGTGAAATTTTCCGTTTATGGGAATATGAGAAAAAATATAACATGAAGTTGATATGATTGAAGTCTTACACTGCATTGACAAAGCCTCAATTATCAATCAACCATAGAATAGAAAACATTAGAGTTTTAAATCCAGAAAATATCACCATTTTGGCCTTGAGTCACATTTTAATTCCCCATGATGGTGATTCAGAAAAAAATCTTTTATGTGAAATAGCTCTTTCTTAAAGGAATATTAAATAAAGAATACTTTTTGTAATAATATCTACATGTTATTTTAAACTCGTCATATAAAATCTGGAATCACTAAAGCCCCATTATTCTGGATCTCGGACATTGCACCCTACTATTTCATTATTGAATGATGACTCAATTCGCTAATAGTCATCTAATGGTGGCTCCTTTGCCTGAATGCATAATTAATTGCACACTGTATTAATTGCATACATATATTGTACAAATCCAGCAACAAATTAATTTCAATTCATGGTATCGTACACAGGAGAATGTTCAAATATAATTCAGAGGCATATTACCATGTCAAAAGAGCTCATTCCTAGAGGGGTGAATGGATACAAGTGATTTACAAGAATCAAAGGCAGAAAATACTTGCAGATGTAATAAGAATACACGTGGACTGAATATACATGGATAATGCAAATGCAGAATTGTAAATTTAAGAATACCTGGACTACATGCAAACTGAATATATCTAGACATTTGTCAGATATAGCATTTTTAAGAACTATTACCATTATATCTGTAATTATCTATCTGCAGAATATATCTAGAATTTTAAATCATTAGACCCATCATTTCCAATCATGCTTATTCCTTTGACAATTTTTAACAATTAAAGCAAGAAGAGCCTTGTGCTGTGAAATTAGTAACAGAGTGAAGTCATTAATTTCTGCACAAAAGAAAAGAAGAAAGAATATACTGAATACTGCTGTTAGCTAAGATAACATCACATAATAGATCGACTGCTACAAAATATAACAAGTGATGCTATCATGACCCCAATTTTTAGTTTATTCAAATGTACTCTATAGAAGATTTTTCAAAAAGTAGTTGCATTTTTTTTTAATCTTCTTGCTTTAGCACTTACTATTAAATCTCCTTTAAAATCAGTTTTCTGAGACTTTCATCATAAGCTTATTTCATTCTATCATTTATTGAGTTCATTATTAGATATTATATATAAGACTTTCATTTATTATTTATATTATATATTATTTCTGAGA
>KK121695.1:229309-276632 GCA_000611955.2 Stegodyphus mimosarum | reverse complement strand
TAATATAATATATTATTATATTATATATATATTATATATCATTCATATTTCATTATGATTTCAAATATATTATAAATGTATTCCAGTTGCAGAACATTTATCAAAAGGATGTGAAAGAACATCATAAATTATTTTATCAGGAGTTTTCTAAATCTCTGAATATTTGAGAAATTGTCTTTATATCTAAGAATACAAGATCAACCCATTTCATTTCTTCATAAAAGAATACTTTTAATAGTTACAATAAAGCTAATAAAATATATTTTATACTAGAATAATCATTTTTACAGTTTCCATATTGTGAATATACCATCTCACTTTCATGAAAACGACAGTATTATACCAATACAATTTGAAAATCCATTTTTTTAGGAACACATTTATTTTGGAAGAGCAGATATTTTAATTTTACTAATGCACATGTAGCTAGAATAACAGCTAGAATTAAGTACAGTTTTAAGGTTTTACAGCAGAAATTTTATTATTTTGATTCATTTATTACTTGATTGACTGATTTGGTTGATTATTTATTATTTGACACAGCATGCTCAGGCACTGTGCCTGTGGGCAGGGATACCTTTTCAATAGAAAGTATCTTGTATCCATGCTATACGTGGGAAAAACAAAAAAACCTATTCAGCTAGCCCATCCATTGTGATCTGAACTCAAGTCAAACTATGAGTGTTCAGCAACTAGTGTTGAATACAGCCTCAACACAAACAAAAGAAAACATTTCTGTTTATTAACATTGGTAGCAGTAGTTCAGTTTAAAAAAAGAAACAGTTGATGTGGCTTAATTCTTCTAGTATCGTCTGTGATTTTGTGTTAATATGCACTATTTTGTAGCTACCTTGTTTTCATGTTCATCATAACAATTATGAAAAATAAAAGTGTTTTTTACACAAATCAGTCTTCATGTACTGTCTGATAATTTTCTACCTTTAAGCTCATTCCAGAATTTGAACCTCTGGAAGAAACAACACTAAGAGAAACCTTTTTCCTAAATTAAGAATTTTTGAACCTGAAAAATTTAACTATAGTTTTTCAACATGACATCCTTGTCGGGATACCAAGCTTAATTAATTGATTTTTATATTCTGAAATTAAATTCTGAACTTAATCTGAATTTTGAGCAACATTCTTGGAAATTTGTATATGTTTTAAAATAAAGCTGAAGCAGAATCATATGAGCTATTAAAAAGGAAACTTAAATCGTTGAGAACAGCTATTACCAAGGCATTGATGATTTGGAAGCTGAATATTGAACACAGATTTCAATGTTGGAAAAAGATATGAGCTTATAGAAATTCTTCCATTAAATTTAAACCTCTAGCTTTAACTGATCAGTAACTTGAACCACTTCTGAAGCCTGAAGAATTTGATATCCAATCTGAAACTACACAAAAATGTAGAGAAAAAGTATTGCTTTGGCAATTTCGTGCAAAGAAGAAAATCGAAGAATTTTCGAAAGCTCAAGTTATGACAATCTATGGGCCTCCAATGGCCCCTTGATTAGAACAAATTTTGAACACTGATAGTATTTAGAGTTCCAAAATATCATATTGCCTTACTCTATGGAGATGACAGCTCAATATGGCTTACCATTTGAAATAGTTTCGAAACAGCTGTTAAATGTGTCTCCCACACATTAGGGAAGTATTTTGTGCTGTATGCTATTAAAACTTATTATGAACAATTTAATGTTAGACTATCACAAGATGACAAATCTGGCTTGGACATTCAATGTTTGTTTTTGTTTCTTATGCATGCTTTGACAGTGTGTGAATGGACATATTCGAATAATAAATCACCTTTCGAATTACGCAATTGAAAACAAAATACCAGATATAATTTTCTGTGAGAAAGGAACTTGAATAAGAAACAAAATTTAAAGGATCTTCCATAGGCAAATGAATTACTGATGGCATCAGTTGGGAGTAATACAGACAAAAAGAAAAATTGTTTATTTTGTGATTCCATGACTCACACATCAGACAGATATAGTGATGACTCTTTCTTTGGAAGAGAGAAAGAATATCTTATCACTTAAGGGAGCATGCTTTAACTGTTTACAAAATGCATAGCATTTATCACAGAACTGCCCCCTTAAGAAAACTAAATGTGAATTATTTTTGGGACAACATTATAATTTTTTTTTTTTATCTTGAGCAGCAAAAAGGGGAAAGAATAAATAAATTGGATCAGAGTCTACCAATCTAACTAATCAAAGAAAGGGAGAAGTTTTTTTTGCAAACCTTATATGTTGAGATTGAAATTGAAAATTCAAGGCAACTGTTGAGAGCAATTATAGACACTGGGAGCCAGAAAACTTACATTTCAAAATATGTTGCAAAAAGCATGGGTTTTGAAGAGCAGAGGAAAAGAAACAGCAACTCATGGGCTTTTCGGAGGTTAAAAAATGATCTCAGCTCATGATAGATATACGATTAAGTTATGCGATTTTGATGAAAAATTTAAATTTCTTATGGAAGTCAATGGTCAGGAGCATATTTGCTTATGCAAACCTAGAATTAATAATCATAACATCTTACAAGAATTAAAAAGAATGAATAGTTTTGCAATTCTTACATGAATTTTTTCTTATATAAATAAGAGGCTTTTTTTTTTTTTTTTTGAAAAGACATTAATGGAATTCATAATCTTTCTATTCTTTGACATTGTGAGAAAATTATTGACTGCTAATGTAAAACAACTTTCTGATTGACTTAATGCAGTAAAAACACATTTAGGATGAACAATTTTAGGAAAACCTAAATATGAATTTGACTTTAACCAAAAAATTCGATGCTGGTGCCTTCTCTGCTTATGAATCTGGAAAAAATATCAAATTTATGGGAACTGGATTCATTAGGAATAAAAGATCCCAGTGAAAAGTGAACAAGGTTAGAATTACAAGATTTTGCTTTGAAAACACGATATCTAGAAATATAGAAAGCAGATACATCGCTTGCATTCCATTGATAGGTCACGTAAAACTTGGAGACATTTTTGACTTAGCTGAAAAAAGACTGAAGAATAGTGCAAGATCTTTGAAAACTATAGGAAGGCAGAAGGAAAACTATAACAAAAAACAGGAAGAATTATGAACAGGTGTTTAAAGAATGGGAAAATGAGGCCATTATTGAAAAGGTTAACTTGAATGAATCTAGTAAAACTGAGAAATTTTATTATTTGCCCCATTGAACAGTGTTTCAAGAAAACTCTATAGCTAAAATTCGCCCAGTTTTTGATGGGTCTGCTCGAAAGAGAAGTTTTGTTCTCTCAATGATTGTGTAGAAAAGGGCTCCAATCTCATTGAAATGATACCTGCAGTTCTAAATTGTTTCTGATAAGGAAAAACAGGGGTTATATCAGATATTCAAAAAGACTTTTTGCAAACTGCTTTACATGAAAATGACTAGAATTTTCTATGCTTCTTGTGGTAGGTAGGAGCAATTCTAAAAATTTTGTTACATACCAGTATTGCTGCATTGTTTTTGGCATTTCGTGCAGCCCATTTTTACTAGCAACAGTGTTAAATAATCATCTAAAGCAGGAACATCTGAAAATGGCTGCTGAAAAATTGAAAGACCTTTCGAATTACGCAATTGAAAACAAAATGGGACAATTGCATTGTGAGTGTGGACTCAGTTGAAGAACTAGAGTCTTTCTAATGAGATTCCAAAGAACTAAGAAAGTTTGATTGATGGGGGTGGGATCACAGTGAAGTGTGTGGACAAAGTTTTGAAAGAAAAATTGACCTGTCACATATACAGAGACAGAGATCAAAGGAGAAGTTATTATAAAAAGAAGAATACTATCCTGGCACAATTTTTCATCCAATCGCGAGTCACTTGCCCTATCACTCTTAATTCTCAAATTACTGTTATAGGAATGTTTGAAAATAGAAGCTTCGTGGTATTCTAGGCTATCTTTAAATGTAGAAAATAAATTTAAAAGTTGGAAAAAACAGCTTTTAGATCCAGAAAATGTCAAAATTCCCCAAAGACTCTTGAGTGCCGACAGAGTGGAAGAAATAAGGAAACTATTGTTTAAGGAGAGCTGGAGATATGTACCAGGTATACTGAATCCTGCTAATCTCCCATTGAGAGGATGCTCTCTCAGGACTCTCATCAAAGGATGTTGGTAGAAATGACCTTCTTGGATCATAAAACCGGAAGAAAATTGACCAAAATTGGAACACCTTCCAAATACGGAGGTAGTTAATTCAGGTAGTGGGATGAGGATGAATATGGAGGTAGTTAATTCAGAGAAGAAAAGAACTATTGTACAGCAGTTTCTGTGGAATGCAAAGAAAATTATTACCATCATTATTCTTCTTAGGTTAAACTTTGTATGAATTACAGCATGGCTAATTAGATTTTTAACAAATATGAAGAAATAAAACGTCATACAACAACAGGGAATTTGATGACTGATGAAATCAAAAAAGCTAAAGGTAGCTTGCTGAAACAAGTACAGAAGGATGTATTTAACAATGAGACTAACAAGAGACTCAATTCTTTACAGATAATTAAAGACAAAAATATGTTTCAGAGATGATCATCAAGAACTCCATTTACCTATTATACTTCCATCCAGTCATCCAGTTGTGAAAGGTCTCATTATTTATGAGGATGAAAGTTTAGGACATGCCAGAGTTTAAATGCTCATGAGGCATCTTAGAGAAAATTATTGGATTCTGAAAACTAGAAAAATGTTAAAGAAGTAATCTGGTCTTGTATCATTTGCAATAGGTTTTAAGATGAAATTTGTACCTGCATCAGAAGGACATTAACCTGAAGATCATGCAAGAGATGCAGCAGTTTTCAAAATCATACGAATAGATCTTGCAGGTCCTCTCATTCTCAAGGGAGGGAAAAAAGGCTTGGATGAATTTGATCCTGACTTGTGCTGTCTACCATACTGTGCATCTCTAATTGTTAACAGCAATCTCGACTGAAAATTTTCTTCTTCGATTGAAGAGATTTATAGCATGCCAGGGAAGATCAGCTGTCATTTATTCAGACAATGGTTCAAAGGCACTTCTTGGCTCTTAGAGAAATTAAAGAACACAGAGAAGCTAAATCTAATTACAGATAGGGAAACTCATACCTCTTAATGTCTCCTGGTGAGAAGGTTTCTGGGAAAGGTTGACTGGACTTATCAAGAGAATTTTAAGGAAAACGTTAGGTAAAATGTTATTAAATCATGAAGAAATGAAAACTGTTTCATGAGACTGTGAAAGTTTGATTAACTCAAAACCGTTGACTTATGCTGCAGAAGATTCCAAAGACTTGGAACTTCTGACTCTTGCAATGTTCTTACAAGATATTAGAAAAGTCAGCATCCCCGAGTTTGATAGCACAGAGGAAAATAAATTGAGTTTTGATGTGAAATGATCCTACGGAAAGACTGAACTGGAATTTAGGGCGAATATTTAACTATATCCTAGAAAGGACCATCCTGTTACAGTAGCTCTTGTGGAAAAAGCATATGGCTCCTTTTTTCATCCTGTAAGAAAATTGTTCCCATTGGAAGTGCAGGGAAAAGAAAAAACATCTTTCTGCCCTATTAACTTTCTTTCTTTTCCAGATTCTTCTTCATCTTAACTTAGACCTAGGCAGAGATGGACACCGAAAGGCGAGGACTATTTCATACCAATCCTATTCCAATGACACCGACAGTAGAGCTGTTTGGTGAGGACAACTGAGACTTTCAGACTGTTAACTGATAATCCAACTCCTGATCGAACAGACTTTAAAACAACAAAAGTGAATAACTGTTGTTTGAGTAAGTTTTCAAAACTCAAAAGTTGGTAGTGTCAAAAATGACCTCAACACATACAAAAAAAGAATAGACATTTCTGTTTATTAACACTGGCAACAGCAGTTTAAAAAAAGAAACATTTGACATTGGCTGTTATTCTTTTAGTATTGTCTGTGATTTTGTGTTGATATGCAATATTTCGTGGCTACATTTGTTTTTGTGTTCGTCATAAGAATTACGGAAAATAAAAGCGTTTTCTACAAAAATTAGTCTTCAAGTACTGCTTGATGATTTTCTACCTGTTAAGCTGAACTCAAAATTTGAACCTTCAGAATAAAAAAGGGTAAGTGAAACCTTTTTTTAAAATGTAGAATTTTTGAACCTGAAAAATTTTACTACAGTTTTTCAACAACTAGCACTCGGCCGCTGGTCAGCCCTTATTAATTTAATTAACTTTACTAATACAGTAATGCTTAAATGCGATTCTTTCAAATTAATTTTTCACTAGAAATGATTGTCTTATTAATTAATATAAACACTTAGCTTATCTGCTTACAACGGAGGCATTCTCAGGAAGTCCTTTCGAAAGAAAATAACTAACTGGGGGGGGGGGGATAAATTAAAAAAATTATACATTGCCAGCTTGTTCAGCAAAAAGAAATTGAAAATTCAACTACTTATGTCTTTAAACTTAGCAACTTCAACTTTAAACCAATTTAACAAGGGGTTGGGTTGGGGTATTCAATTATAGCAAATCACACGAGGGATATCTGCCTAAAGGGAGGGATGCCTTCGTGGAGGACTTTCTAAGGGAACGTGGCTCGTATACACGTTACACATGGGGAAAACCACGAAAACGCCCATGCAGCCAGCCCGTTCGCGGGATTCGAACCTCGGACCGAACTACCAGTGTTCAGCGTCTTTACCGCTCGGCCGCTGGTGGGCCCCAATTTAACAAGGAAATATCTGCTATTCAGTATGATGTTAAGCATATCTTGTATCAATATATAATGATTTGATGCTACATAATCTTTGTGCTGATGAAATTTTTCAGTTTAGGTGAAATTTTAAAACATTATCTGCTATAAACTAATGCCTCTTCATTCTACAAAGATGTTACTACAAAGCACTCAAGACCTATCAGCATTAGAAGAAAAGTCACCATATGCGCTCTTTAATATACCTGAATCATATTCAAGTCAAAAAGAAAGAAAACGCTGCAAATACTTCTGCAACAGCTTATTTTACTTTTGGGAATTGAATTCATAATGAAGTTACTATTATCTAGACTAGGGGTGAGAAAACACCTTTAACGACATGCAAAAAAAAGTTTTTTTAGTGTATGATGCAACCAAGCCATTGCAAGGTACACTGCTGCTAATCTTTGGCAATGTCGCTAATTGTCTGTCAGAATGTGATGTGGCAGAAATTTAAAAAAAATCAGATCTGGGGGGGATTGATTTATTCATTGCTTTTCTTAACTGGTATATCGCATCTACTAGTTAAACCTAAACAGTGCATTGAAAGAATCATTTTGCAGAATTTTCGTTTTCAGCATATCTAATTGGTCTACTTATGCAAAAAAATAATTCTTTGGGAAAAACTGATGAGGGTCAAAGCTTCAAGTGAAACATTTTCATCTCAGTTGCACAATGTCCTATATACATATCTGTAACACTGGTTAAGGTGAGACAGTTTTGGCTAGGACTGATAATAACCTATAGATTACGGCTGATATTTTGGCATGGCACAACATGCAAGGGCTATTTATTTTAAGGATCCCTTGTGGAGGACTTTCGAAGGGAAACTAGCTTGTACCATGTTATATGAAGAAAGAACCACGAAACACAGTGCACCCAGTCTAAAACTGACTGTAGTACAAACTACCAGTTTTATTTACTCAACTACTGGTGAGTCTTTCATGGATCTTCAATGTTTCCTTTTTCACATTCTCTTATTAATTGAAGATTTTTTTGCCAACAAAAAACCAAGCAAACATCTCTCTAATGTGGACAGAGAATTCAAAATTTATTTAGCATTTAATATTCCCAAAACTTCACTTTGAACAAAATGGGTAGCTGCATAACAGGCTAGAAATTTTCCAACAAATAAAACTAAATTTTCATTAAAATTGAAATATTCCCTTTTTGATACCCAAAATACCTTGATGGAACATACTCAGGCACAGCATCACCACTCCCAAACTCTAAAATTTTACATTTGAGTAAATCTTAGGCATGATTTTGCATTATTTCTCACTATTACATCTAAGTTACCACAGCAAAAGACAGCTTTTGCTTATTCCAACAAATAACAGCATATGTACTATCATGTACTGATTTACATTTAATATAAGAATAACTTTTTTTTTTGGTAAAACGGCATCATACCCTTATACATCTGCAAGCCTTAAGAATCTGAATCAAATATATTTTGAATATAAAATACATTTTGATTTCTGAATAAATCACATAAAACTCATATACAGATAGATACATCCTACTTGCTTTATAATACTTTACAGTTTTTATTTATTTATTTTAATGTAAAAATGTGCCAGTATGAAGTATGCTTGCATACTACAGGGGAGGCATTCAGTAAATGCAAAGATTTAAATTTGATATTAATTATCTTATCTTGGAAATTAAGAGTTGTGTATTCTGCAACAACCAAATTCAGTATGTAATTAAAAAATAAGCATTTTTAACATTGAAAGCTTCAATAGAATTTGAGCATTGGAAGGTTAAATTCTAACAGCAAGCATAATACACTCATGTCCATAAATTAAGGATAATTCGGTAACACGCGGAAATCGAACTCTAAAGTAAATATATCACCTGTAAAATCACTACACACATCTTCACGAATCATATGCAAATTTCAGGAAGTAACCAGTTGACACTGATGGTACATCACAATGACGAGAGTGTAAGAGAGTAATATATAAGGAATACAGGCAAAGAAGTAAAATTGTTCGCAGCCGCTTTATAAGCATTTCAGTGCAATAACCGAATAGTTATGACACAAAGGACGCATTTGGATGATGTTTTACGTGGTAGAATTATCGGCAGTCTGGAATGTGGGCGTACCCAACTGGAAGTATATCAGACGAACTTGGAATTGCACAGAGTGTCATCTCCAGTCTTTGGCAACGATTCTAAGATGATGGTAATGTGAGTAGACGTTACAGCACAGGTCGCCCCAGAGTTACATCGCCGAATGAGGACCGGGAATTTGGCAGTTACTGCCAAAAGAAACAGGCAGAGCACAGCCTCAGACCTACCTCATCAGCTCTCTTCAGCCACTGGTACGACAATTTCGAGGCAGACCATGTACAGACGCTTAGGGCAGATTGGTCTATATGCTCGTAGACCTGTCAGATGCGTTCCACTTACTGCAACTCACTGTCGCCTGTGGTTAGCCTGGAGTAGAGAGCATGCATTGTGGACACCGCAACAGTAGGCTTGTGTGATGTTTTCTGACGAGTCCAGGTTTAGCTTGCAGTCTGATTCTCACCGGACTTCCATACGGAGAGCTCCAGGTACCCGTTGCCACCAAGAAAACATCATTGAACGACACCGTTACGGTAGTGCAGGAGTGCTTGTTTGGTGTGGAATCATTCTGGGTTCCAAAACTGACCTGCATGTTCATATTGGAACCATGACAAGCCAAATCTATCGGGACGTCATTCTGGAACAACATGTACGTTTGTTTTGGGGCGCCATGGGCGCACAATTTGTGTTTATGGATGACAACGCCCGTCCTCACCGTGCAAACATCGTAAGCGAATGCCTTCAATCGGAGGATATCACCCGTATGGACTGGTTAGCATTCTCACCGGACCTTGAATCCAGTAGAGCACGTGTGGGACATGGTTGGCCGACGAGTTGTAGCCCGTCAACCTCCTCCTACATGTCTACTGGAACTTGGCAGAGCATTGCTTTTTGAGTGTTGTAATATTCCCCAAGATCAGATCGATAATTTCATACTCAGCATGCCTAGGCATTGTACAGACTGTATTGCATCGTCTGGCAGACATACAATGTATTAACAATCATACCACAGACTGTATTGCGTCGTCTGGCAGACATACAATGTATTAACAATCATACCAACCATGTAATATTGGTTTTTTGTAAATAGGGTTTTTTTGTAATTTGCTCCAGGGAGAAAAAAATCGCTAATTTTTTAATAATGTCAAACATACAGCATCTTTTTTGCTCTTTACCTTTTGTTTAATAAATAAGCTTTACAAATAAGTCAAATTTGTTTTGCTTCTAACTCTTCCTTTGCCTGATTTTGCATTATCCTTAATTTATGGACATGAGTGTAGTAACATGTTAAGTGACAAGTCTGTTTTGTCTTTCTTCCCATTCAGCCTGCAATATCTGATTTTACCAATATGCTGGTGGCCAGAGAATTTGTAAGACAAGTATAATTTTAAATTGCATTATATACCAACAGTCAACAGTGACTGAAGTGAAAAATATGCTATTATTCACCGGTGATTGACATAGTGCCTAATATTCTAAATGCCTTATAGGCAGAAGTTACTTTTTAGAGAAATAGCTAGTTTTACATCACTTACTTTAAGAACAAAGCCAAAGAACTGCTTGAGTACATCTATGCACTTCTTTACAAACAACTCTGGATATTTAAGTAAAGTGCAGCTAATTATCATACTAAAGGTCTGGGTTTGAATCCAAGATAAAGCTGAGATGCTTATGACTATTAGTTCTATGCAGACTATGACAACTGTGTTTAAACCTGTCAGTCTGAAAAATGCAGACAGATGCATATACTAGCATATTATATATATTCTTACACATATGCATATACTAGAAAAATGAAAGCAAAGCTCTTGCATATTACTCATCCTCAAGAGGTACTTCTGGCTAATAATGGGACTGTGTTTGATAGTTGCAAATACTGAGCTGTATCTCATAACCTAAAGCACATACTGACTGCAACACTCTGCTTGTACTTGCATTCATCTAATAATATTCATTATAGAGTTAAAGTTAATCATCATGGTTATGTTGCTGAGTTAAGAAATGTAAATTTCATTTTGGAAGCATTGATCAGTTTTGGTTAAGGTCACAGATATCAAAATGATGCTTTATTACAAAAAAGCAAACTTCCCATTTACCCTCATTAAATTTTATTTAGCATTCTGGATAATAATTATTTTTTATATATATATCAAATAAAAGTTACATTATTATTCTAAATTTTTAATTAAAGAATAAGTAAATACAAAAAAAGTGGTTTGTGAGTAACCTGATCTGCAAGTATTTTGCAAGCCGAGCAAAATTTTTAACAAATTTTAACTAGATAGATAAGTGATGTCGTGCAATACCAGTAATGTATTTATTTATGTTTTTTGAGCATCAAAAGATTTCTCTTATTGTATGATTATGGAAATATTCTCTCACATTTGATGATCTTCTTGATGTGCCTCATTTAGTCAACCTCCATACAAGCACACATTGCTTATTACAGCATGTGACCATGTGTAAGTGTTTAAAAATTTTTTGTTTTTTATATTTTATGGCCAATGACTTTACTTATAATACAATTAAACTAAGCAGATGAATTTTCATTTTGGACTCTGCAATCTAATGTTCAATGAGTGCAGAAGAATAAAATAAATTATCTAAAATGTATTGCAGAATTCAAAGTGTAAGATACAAAACAAACTCAGCACAAAATTACTTCTGGTGCTTGTGGTGATAACAGACAACCAGTAAATTTAAACTATATACAAATTGCATTTATAAGTCTATTCTAGTACCTGGCTTAGCTGATTTCACAAAAGTTTTAATACATCAAAAAGCAACTTCAGATCAAAGAATTATTGCCCACTTGAGATATATTGCCACAGGAGTTGCTTAAAGATAAAAACGATGCCAATTTTAGTTTTCTTAAGAGTTTTATTCTAATTAAAATTATTATTTACAAATTCTCATAGAAGGACAAGATTTAGTGAACAAGATTTAATTAAGTGACTATGTTATAATTGATAATACAATTAAAGAAACAGAAAGAGGGTTAGATGCACCAAAAGCAGCCATGAGACTATCAAAGCAATTGCCACATGTTCTAAAAGAGGTAGGAAAGTAGCTTCTTATGTCAATAAATCAGACGCATCTAGCAAGCAATGCTACAATGGACAATTTATTCACAAGGAGCATAAGTAAAGTGTCAGTAGAAAATATGTCAACAGAAAATGAAGAAATTATCAAAGCAAGCATGAAGGAATGGTTGACTACTTTAAGAGAAGTGATATCCATAATGTTGCGAGGCATACAGAGGCTTAAAGTTCAGATGTGAAGAAAGATGGCAAGGTGTTTGTTGGAGAGTTTTAGAAGCACATGATTTTCATATGGTATCTGCTGCAGCAAGTTTTTAACTGCAGTGAGATGGGGTTAAAGAAATGCCACATACGACCCACATTATAGCAGAAGAGAATGTTATGCCCACTCACAAGTCCACAAAAGACGGTCCTACTCTCTTGTAATGTGGTTATACAAACAGGGATTTCAAAGTCAAGTCCATGTTCATATGTTCACGAATACCATTATCAGAATCAACAGGACTTCAAAATGCAAGATGCAAAAGACTCAGTTGTACTTTATGTGAAAGTCTAACAGCAACATTTCAGTCACTTGTATATTGTTTGTTGATCAATGAGATCTTCAGTCCTGCACAGAAGAAATGCCTTTTAGAAAGGAATCTGCTATTATGGCTGGTTATGGATAATTCCCACATATCATTCACCCACCAGTAGCCAAGTGATTAAAACCACTGAATAGTGAAAATTTGACCTCGGTTCGATCCCAGATAAATGGGCTAACTGAATGGTTGGTTTTCTCATGTGTAGTATGAATATGAACCAGTTTCCCTTGAAGTCCTCCCCCTACGCAGATAGCCTTCATGCGGTTTGCCATAATCAAATAACATAACCTACACATCGTCTAGGATTTGAAAGGATGACTTACAAAAGGAATTCCAGTTTATTATGATCACATTTCTTACTTCTAAATTACTCCACTATTCTAATCTAGAGATTAGCATGCCGCTTTAAATTTTAGAAAGCTTTATATCAAAGCACTATTTCAGCAACGCTTTGAATGATAGAAGGAATAAATCTTGCCCCCTGAGATTTTTGGTAATATCATTCCCATAGTGAATAGTTTTAGGATGAATCATAAAACTTAGGATGGAATCATTAAAAGTAACTTAATTCTTATTACAGAAAACCATGGTTTGATTATATTCTTTCATATGACTTTGCAGGCTTAATCATGACCAACAGCTGCCAGTTGATGACGAAATTATATCCTTGGGGGGGGGGCACACAGCTGGGAGTGAGGACAACATTCATTGGAAGAACATGATTAGCAGCTGAACACTAATGAACCTGCATTGCATGTAACAGTGAAAGTTATGGACATCTCATCGAATTTGGATAGTTTTCCTGTTAAAGATGCTCAAAAAGGTTCCAATGAGAAAACAAATGCCATTATTCCATTAGTCAACCACAGTTCTTTTAAAAGGTAAAGCAAAGGTTAATTTATTATAAAAATTTTTACTTTATATTTTGTATTATTTTTTTACCTGAATATTATTGATTTGTGGAGTGACTTATCTTTGTTTCCATTATTTCCTGTGGGTAAATTCACATCAATGTCTAAATCACATTAATCAAAAACAGATTTCCAGAATGAATTATGTTCATAAAACAAGGACTTCAGAAACACAGGAGCTTCAAATAATAAAATAAGCAGAAAAGAATTCAACAAATGGTATTATTATGCTTAATTTTTAAAACTACAAATGTTGAATATATCTAATTCTATGAATCTACTACTCATTAGTTGGGCATTTTTTAAAATGTGGCTTCATGTACAAATTTTTGTAAATAAAAATTTTATATGAATAAAACTATACTTCGTGTATTATATAATTTAATTTAAAAATATATGAAAACAGATTTTTTTATATTTAACATTAAAATGGTTTGAAAATAAGTCAAAAGAACACTTTTTTTTAAAGATATATCTCATATTAAACACACATTTTCTACAAATGATATATTTCCACACATACATACTTCTCACATTTCAAGACTAGAATTCATTCTGCTTTTGTCATATCATGTGCATCACATGTGTGTTCTTATACCAGTTAAAACAAAAACTGTCTTTTAGTAATATTAGTGCTTCTATCTTCTTTACACGAAATCCATGTGCAAATTGCTCCTAAATGGAAATGCTATTTAAAACTTGTAAGGGAACTTTTTCGGTGTTACTTTACTAGATGCATCATATTTGTGAGCCAAATGGTCAACAATATTCACTCTGAAGTTACTTTTGTTACAATTATGATATAGTTTCTGGTATATGCTTGTCAGTGAGATAAGATTTTGCAGTTAAAAGGAGAAATAATATGCTGCTGTTTTTGTAGTTTTGTACTCTTAACAGTTCCTTACTATTTGCACATATAGTTTCAAAAACAATTTTCTTGGACAGTAATTTCTTTGCTATTGGCATACTTGTAAAAACATTGAATATGATTTCAATCTTCCACGAATTATGCACAGTTAAAAAGTTTTAATGTAATGAACTCGTTCAAAGATATTCATGATGATCATTATTAACCTTCATCAATCAGGAAAAACCAAGCATTTAATTTGCAACAAAGAACTTTTAGTGACAATAGCACTATTTATATATAACTACAGCTCAGAAACAAAACTCATGTTAGCACACTCATGTAAAATCCAAACTAGTATTAGGATGAAATAACAGCATTTCTGGCTTCATTTATTATGGCATTTGTAGCATAAGAGCAAGAACTTATGTTTTAAGGCAAATAAAAATCAACATTTTTTGTGATTATTAATTACATGACTATTTTTTCATGTTTATTTATGACTTAAATTCAAGACTTCTAAGAACAAATTTATCAAACATACATGGGAAAAAAAAAATGCTTCTTTACGTTGTTAACAGTACTTCTGAATAAAACAGCATTAGCACTAAATCATTAACACGCCCCTTTGTTTTGGACTTTTATTAGTCCAAAGGGGCAATTTGCCCAAAAGGACTATTAATTTCGTTTTGGCATTTTGTATTGATTCACTACAAGCATTGTTTCAATTTTCAAATTGTTGCCACCATATATTATTGCCCTGTATTACATTTAAAGAAATTAAATAATGAAGAATCTGCATAAATGTA
This sequence comes from Stegodyphus mimosarum, assembly GCA_000611955.2. Taxonomy (NCBI): domain Eukaryota; kingdom Metazoa; phylum Arthropoda; class Arachnida; order Araneae; family Eresidae; genus Stegodyphus; species Stegodyphus mimosarum. The sequence goes on along the minus strand of KK121695.1, from coordinate 261,618 downwards.
CATACGTTTCTCACACTGTGATAATATAACAGTACCTAGAGCCATCAAATTTGAATAACGTAATCCTCCTGCAAATATGGGCATCTGGAAGCCCAAATTTGACATTTCTTTTATTAACAATTTCATATTTTGTAAAACATTTTAAGGAATTTTTGATTAACAAACTGAAAGATTTCAAAGCAAGCAATGGCAACGTTAAAGATATGCTTATTTAAAAATTATTTTGCGATATTGCTCTTGAACTGAATTTTATGGTTTAAGTGCAAAGAACATAATATTTAATAAATAAAGGTAACACACAAAATGTTAAAAAAAATGCATCTTTGGACGTAATTTAAAATCTGAAACCTTTCAGATTTATTTATTTATTATATTTTATTAAGAAAATGTAAAAACCCACCATTTTTATCATGTCAGTAATTCTACAGTTAAACAGCAATACAAACTACAATAGTTAAAATAATTTAGAAATTTTCATTTTTAATAAAGAAACATTTAGCTCTATTAAAGATCTCTTAAAAATTAATCAAAATTAAGTTATATCAGCAAATTTTGTTTTTAATACAGTTAATTAATATCTTGATCAAATATTGAATACCAGAAAACTTCCAATCTGCTTCTGGTAAAAAGCAGTTTACATCATCAAAAATTACATATACAAATTGCAATTGGCATAAGTGACTTTAAATTTATCTATTATATTGATAATTCAAATGATTTCCTACAAGTATGATAAAGTTTTAGATGGCAAACATCCCCTTCCAAAGTATATTATTTAAGTACTTTTAGAATTCTAAATTTAGTTTAATTTGTAAAAATGAAATACCAAGATGTTCCAATTAAGTACTGCAGGAAAACAATCTTCACCCAGTTAGAAAGTGTTTTCTTACTCTGGGATTTGATAGAATGCTTACCGGCTATTAGTTTATTATATGTATTGATTCCTGATTTCAAAGTGGACTGAAGCTTGCTTTATATGCTTAAATAATGACATGAGATTAAAATACGAATAAAAACTTTATTATTATACTTTCTTCAAGTTTTACTTAAGCTTGAAGAAAAGAACAATGAATGAGAACAAAGCTTTCCAAACTGCATACAGCACTTACAAAAGTCTCAAACCTCTTTGATCATTTGCACATCAATGCAGATTATTAATATTTCCAAGAGAACAAAATATTGCCAAAGACCTACTTTAAAGGTTCAATATTACTACCTGACCTATTTGCAATATTATTTTCACAGTACAATTGTGCTTCTTTTCAAATGCCATTCTTTCATTTTCATATTTTAGACACCTCTTTTCAATTAATCACCAAAAATAGATAGAAAGGAAAAGATCATTACATAGAAATGGGTTTGGAGTTTCAAGACTAGCAAATGCATCTTGAGCATACTTACTTACAACATGTTAAGATGTTTGTCTTACAAAATGTTAACAAATTCATGACTTCCTAACAGTGTATTGGTACATATCTGCTTGTACTCTAAAAATATCCTTCAAGCGTACTTCACCATTTTCGCATAAACCAAGAAAGTTGGCAGAGATCCCACCAAATTTGCACTAATCATTTGGCAGAATTTGACTGAACAGATCAGTCTTTACTCAGCTAAGAACCAACAGACATAAATTACAAAAACAACACATAATTTTGGAACTCTTGTCCCAGATCCACTTTTGAATGGATATTTGCTTGTCACAGTTTTTCATGGTACATCACCAACATTCATTTTTTTTAAATAAAGACCCAAACCATGCCCATTAAAGCATACTTTACTTAAATCAAGCTCCCATAAACTTTGAAAATACGGCATTACAGGCTGTTCTGCCCCCAAATTTTAAACATTATTTATAAAATACAAAGGGTAATAGTAATAGTTATAATAGTTAACTTATATCCCTTGCTACTAGAACTAAACTGGTTTATTGAGGATTAATCAGGATTACAGCAAACTAAGCAAAAATCTTATGAGTACATTGTGGCATCAAGCTTATCCACTACCAACACTAAATCGCACTACTTGGTGACAGTTTTTATTGGTCAAAAATGGGTGAAAGTATGAAACTACTCCTTCAAATCTTATTGAATTTTTGCAGGAAAATACAGACTATGTAAGTATGAATTCCAAGAGCATATTGGATCAAAAGAAACTTCATCAGAAATTTCCTTTAAAGGTTATTTTTCTGAGCTCTCAAAGCTAAATGTAATGTATAATAAACTATGATTTTCACATAATAACAGTCATCCCACTTTTAAACCATCCATTTCAAACCTAGAATTTAATAGAGCTATAAATCATCTAGTTAAAGAATTTATAAACTGAAATTTGGACTGTTATCTACTAAGCTACTGTGCTTTAAATTTTTATGTTACTAATAACAATTTAGTTTAAATATCATATAACCAATTAATTGACTTTACATTTTTTAATAGTTTTTCAATGAAATTAAAGACATTTTGGATATAAAGATAACTGGAATATTAAAAATCACTTTAGATTTGAAAAGCAAAAACTATTTCCTCTATATAATCTTATGTTCATCAGATGCACCTCACAAAATTTATCAACTTATTTAGAAACAATGTAAATAAATTTAATTTTAAATATTAAACACAACAAAGTAAGTATGCCTGATTTTTACTAATTACTGATGAAAAATAAAAAGACTCATGGATTAAACCATAATTTAATTAATGAATTACAAGAACTATTTCAGTAAAAAATAGATTAACCCTCTGAGCGGGTGGGTTTTTGGATCCATCATGAAGAACTGCATTTAAACAGCTGTTATTAGCTAAATTATTATATTTACTTTTTTAGTTTCTATTTTCATAAACTTACATTTATTACGATGACATTCATATTATTAAAAAAGTATGCAAAATATTATAAATTATAAGGTAATATATACCTAATGACAAAAAAATCTCATGACCGGATAAAGCACATAATGGTGCTCACAGTATTAAAAGATGGAAATTAAGTTGAGAAAAATAATAACTCTATATGGGATTCATTACTAATTATCCTTAATTTCATAACATAATTTTTATGCTTAATTTCAAATTAGAAAATGAACCTTCAGGTTAATATATTATGTTTGTTCTCTGATTGAAAGATTAATATTTCAACATGAATACAGACATTAAATTCACACAATTCTCCACAAAACACATAATTCAGATAACAAAAAAATAAATATATTGATTAATAAGCCTTTAAAATAATATGACAATGCTAACTGTGCTACATGCTAAGAATTCAATAATCAGGAACTTCGCTAATGTTGAAATTCAAAACATAACAAAAGAGCTTCATAGCAAAAACAGTTCAGATTTTATATCCAAAAAAAAAAAAAGAAAAAAGCCCCCCCCCCAAAAAAAAGAAAGCAAGGAAAAGGACACAAAATGCATAGAAAAGTTCTGACAGAAAACAACTGCGATTAAAACAAAAAATGTAAATGACTGACTAATGTCACTTACAGATGGAACTTACATGAATCTTACAGCAAAATTAATCACACAACTTTATGGAATACTGTGCTTTATAAGTTACAGAATAAAAATCTAAAATGCAGTGGAATAATAATATACTTATTCAAAAATAAGACCCCTTCAAATATAAGATCCTCTTTACTATTCAAGATAAAAAATCTTTTTTGTCTTGCAGTAATTATGAGAGTCTTGTCCCCCCCTAAATTTTCTTGAAATGGTTGAATCTGCAACTGTTGCCCAAAATCATCGTTATCTATTTTTCAGGCATATCAGTGACTATAGTAGTATATGCAGACTTTGCTACTAGACATGGCTTCTATAATAAGTAGTAGTTAATGCAGTTTACATGTACTGTAATTATCTGCATGGTTTACTTAGTACTTAAATAACATGTTTATTTGATATAGTATGATGATAATTAAACACCTTCTTCCCCTTCTTTTATTTCATTCATCAAAATACTTGTATGTAAAATCCTTCTAAATTTTAGGGTAGGGGGCTTATTTTTGAGAATATACAGTAATTAAGTAAGCCAAATCTGAATGCAATTCAGTTTGCATCATTAATAGTTTTAAATACTGTAAATGACTAGCACTTTATTTCACAATCTTCTACTTTAAAACAGATATGCTGTGATGGAAAAAACTTGGTAAAAATTATATTAAATGTATTATCAAAGAATATGCAGCTGAAAAATTTCAGGAACTTCATTAAAAATTATATATAATATAAACATAAATATTTCATGACCCACAAATAATTCTAATATATTCAAAAAATTAGATGTTACCTGCGGCTAACAGAATATGTACTGTTAATAGATGAGATTCTAAAGCCTTCAGCTTTACTCTTGTTATTTCCACCATTTAGGACTCCAAGGCCTAATCTTTGAAAATCTTTACAATAACTTCGTTCAGATAACTTTTCTAAAGTCTTAGAATCCATATGTTGAGCATAGGTTGGTATATGAGGTGTAGATACAGCAAGGTCACTTTCATCAATCACTATATTATTTTAAAAAGACTTTAGTTAAAATCATTTTACAAATTACTTTAAGTTTTGAAATTATAATTTAGGTCTCTGTAATTATTATCACCATGATAAAGGAATTAACTAGGATATAATGCTGTACCTAATAAATACAGGACATCCAAAGTTTTGTGTTATATTTTTCAACCTTCAGACACAAAAACTGTAAGAATATAGTAGCCTACGGAATATCTCAAATAGCACAGATGCATATCACAATGTACTCTCTTGAAATCGCTATATTTTTTTAATTTCTATTTTCTTTGAATGCACATAGAAAGTTAAACAAATTAAAATGCATTATTGGAAATAAAAAATCACAGAAATTAATTTATACGCAGATGTTGGTAATAATAGCATGATTTTCCAATTCCTAAGTTCTAAAAAATAAATAAAAAAACATGTTTTATTTCAGAAGTTGTTTTTTATTATTTTACAAAAGTATTTATTTTTCTTCTATTGTAATTAGATTTAAAGTTTAATTACAGTAGAACAAAAATACGTAGGAGGACAGAATGTAAATATGATTGAAATATTGGGTACCCTGTACATATATTAAAAGCAAAATAATCAGTCCACCTAGTTTTTTAACCATAATAATACGAGAGATTAAAGAAAATCATACTCTTTCATGTACTATTTTAAAACCAAACTATAAATAAAAATTCTCTTATGAATAATTTTAATGTTAAATATTAACATACATTCGTTGCGACCTCGTGTTATTTATCTCGTCTTCTTAAACGCTTAGCCTTATTCTAATAAATCTGAACTTTTAAAGGCAATGAATAGCAAAAATTTCACTCCTAACCACTAACTAATAAATCTAAAAATAGATTCTAATCCTCTCTATATATTTAGAATTCTGGATTCTAATTCAAATTCAAGCTTTAATTTCCCTGACCAAACATGATGAATTAGCAATTTAAGTATGAATAATCTCACGTGTTTACCATAAAGAAAAATAAAATAATTTATCTCTCTCATTACCGTGAAAAAGCGAAGATTTATATGTAGGAAATATACACCTCAGCCATTCAGAAAAGTAGACAAAGTTTACAAAAAATATCAAATTTAAAGGAAATTATTCATTCCACAGAAGGAATTTATAACTGTAGCTTGCCCATAAATACTATTAAATAAAATGCAGGAGCTGAGAATTATATTAGAATGAGAAAAAAATGTTTAATTACTAGAGCTGTTTGCAAAATCACATTATTTACTTTTTAATGATGAGTATATTTTTAAAGATAAGAGTGCTATATTTCACGACAACCTAATCTGACAACACACACAAGGCTAGAACGACCTTTTCACTGCTTTTCACCCTGTTCTTCAAGATATCCATACGCACCCAATTGCCCGCAGATATTCAACTCTTCCAAGTCGCTTACACATTTGGTGACTTCTCGCCAAATCAAACCCACTTAAACAACAATCTTTTTATGCGATGAAGCTCCAGCTAAAACTGATAGTTAATTGTAGCATTAAACGCAGGGCATGTTATTCATTTTTTTTAATTTATATGAACTTTTTCACTACTATCTAAATGTGACGTATGCGAATTTGATGACCTTTAAAACTGAATTGTTATTTAAAACTTGAAACGGAATACCTAACAATGCATTCCTTAAAGCTTGGTTTTTTTTTTGTTTTTTTTTAAGTTAAAACATATCAACTTAGGAATTTTGGCAGTTTCGCTTAATTTGTAAGAGTTTACTCAGTTTGTTGCTACCAAAGCAATGAACCAGAGAATTCTTTTAAAATTTATTTTCTAAAGAAGTTAATTTGATTTTAATTTGGGATGTTTAAAAAACTAACTATATTTCATAGCAAATATCATAAAAATTTTATCAGTATTAATTGTCTTGTAAGACACATGCTCATGCAATCATACTCAATCACCCTCCCATAGTACATTTTGTCCTATCTTGTTTATTTTTGTTTAAAATAAAAAATTGGAAATTCAGATCTTCAGATTACAGTCTAAAGACTAAAGAATTTATGATTAAAAATTTCAAGCTATTAGGAAAATATTAAAAATTTTATAACTGCGAATTAAGATTAAAATTCTGAAACGAATAATTCTATACCAATAAAATAAGCCTATACTAATTAATTAAAAACATAACATTAGAAATGCCTTTTGTTAGTTACAATAAAGCTCAAATGTTCATAAGATCTAAAAAAGTATAAAAAATTTAAATTGTTAAGAAGTGTGTTTAAAATTTCACCATATTTATTAATGACTGTCGCTGAATACTGGTAGTTTGGTCCGAGGTTCGAATCTCGCGAACGGGCTGGCTGCATGGGGTTTTCCTCATGTGTAACGTGTATAGGAGCAAGTTTCCCTTAAAAAGTCCTCCACGAAGGCACCCCTGCCTTAGGCAGATATCCCTAGAGGCTTTGCCATAATCACCCATATCCTACCCGCTATCTGACTAAGTGATGAGATGCATTCGTGCAGGATTTTCTAAAGGAAACGGGCTCCTATTCACATGAGGAAAACCACGAATCCACCCCTTTCGCTTGGATTCGAGCCAAGGTCAAACTACGAGCATTCAGCGGTCTTAACCTCGGCCACTGGGGCCACATTTTCATTTTAGATGTTTTAATGGATCTTAGCTTGTATTTATAATGTTGTTTACAATTGTTTATAGTTTTGCCCTTTTTTTTGAATTTGTGGCCTTAATAAAAAGTCCCTTGTATTTTTAAATTGTGGCCCTAAAAAGGGCCTTTTTTTTAATTGAGGTATTCAATTCTCACTAAAATTATCGTATGAAGAATCTGAACTATCCGACTCATCAATGTTAAACTTCCTGCAGTCAACAGTGTTTGTTCTCTACCAGACCATCTAACTTCCACATTTTCTCTTCTTCTTCTATTACGTTCCTCACGCATTTAGCCCATTGCATAGGAGTCACTAAATCTATCCCTTTCTCAATCAATTTACGGACTTCGTCCTTTATGAGCTCAATTGGATTCAGTTCGCAATGATATGGTGGTAAACGAAGAACAGTATATCCGTCTTCAGTAGCTAAAGCATCGATACGATGCAATTCAAACTGTTTCCGAACTTTAGATACGAGAACTAAAAGTTCTGCCTTCAACATATCAGCTTCCCAAGTAATATTTTTTTCTGTCAACCAAAGTTGAATGTCTGCTTTCCGTGTTATTGAAGAGAGAATGTTTTCAGACAAAGCGCTATGGTAAGATGCATTGTCCAACACAATTACACTGTTCGGTTGCAGGTTAGGCAGCAATTTTTTTCCAAACCAATTTTCATAATAATAGGAATTCATTTGCCCGTGATAATCTCTTTCCTTTTTTTTAGCTTCGAATATATTGCATGCTTCAGGAATAAATCCGTTTTCGTTACCAGCATGAACAACTATGCATTGTGACCCTTTTTCTGAGGGAGCAGTTAAACCTGCCGAAAGGGCGCTCAAAAAGGCTCTCTTAGTACTTTTTACAGTCGTATCCTCCCAAATTTTGGTTTTGGTGTGCCCAAAATTTACCCAAGTTTCATCGGTGTAATAAATTGTCCTACCCTGTGCACGATATTTTTTTATATCTCTTAGATATCTGTGCCTCCAACACTGAATATCATCACGTTCAATCAAAATTGACTGGCATTTTCGTTTTCTGTATGCAAATCCTAAATCATTTATCATTCGTCCTACTGTGCGAATGGACATATTTAGCAAATCAGGTTCATCATTTATAACTTTAGCCACTTTTTTCACAGTAGGAATTTCATTCTGTAAAAAAAACTATGAACTTTCCTTCGTATTATTGCTAAAGTTAGCTCATCATATCGTTTGATTCGGGTTTTGCATACCGACTTTCAGAGGTTTTTTTTTTTACACGGAGTGGAAAATTTGATTTTCTTTCAATTCAGATTTCGTGCGATTGATGCTTGTTACAGAAACTCCAGTCAAATCACCAGCAAAAGTAACAATTTCGTTATCGGATTTATTAGCAAAATACTCCCGTAATTTTATAACAACATTCATAACGATAATCTTAGCGGAACTGCTCAGTGGTTTACCAGTCTTATGAGGCTGAAAATCACACACATATGTCGAAGATGAATCATACGCCATAACAATTGCTATCTTCTCCTCCCGGTTAGTGAATGAATGAATGCTTTATTTCCTTTTCTCATCGAGCGTGGGGTGAGATCGGGGTTGCTCGAATTTTCAGTTTCGCCAATAATGCCAAAAAAAAAAGGGGGGGGATGTCTTCCTGTTGGTCATCGAATGATTGACATATTAGCAAATTTTTAAATAAAAAGCCGGATGCAACGTAAACAATCGTTTCACACATTTTTTTCCCTTCCGCTTTTTTTTCTCAACAGTATTCATATTTCACAGCGTGTGTTCTCAGCTTAGGTTGACTTGCAGTATAGAAGAGCTGCATTTCTACAAAAAGAAGTGAAGAACAACTATACATCGTATTATGAACAACAAATAGTGAGGAAAGAAAATTGTATTACATACAAGGTGACTAAAATAATTTTAGCAAGAAAAAAATTAATATAGCTCTTCATCGTTTTCTCAAAAAGGGTAATTTTTGTCTATTGGTTAATATTTCAAAAAATTAAACTTTTTATTTTTTAGAAACTGATCTCAAAACCTTCTCCCTTCCTTCCTAAACATTCTAGGAGATCGGAACCACTATCCTCAACTTTTCAGGGTTTTCCAAGTAAGTGGGAACCTTGAAATTATATTGGAGATAAGCAGTTTCATATAACCCTCAAAAATAAAAAATTCTTTAGGGATGATGATACATTAAAGTAAAAAGTAAAAGTAATCATTTTTAGTGAAAGACAAAGAAAATATTTCAAAACTAGAAAAATAAATTTTCTCATGAAAGTGACAATAGAAGTGTTCTAGCAAAGAAAAAATTTTTAAATCAAACAAATATGATTTCTCAAAATACACTAGGTGAAATAAATTAAGAGAATTTTCATATTTGATCTATGATCTCCAGAACTACTGGAAAGATTTTAATAAAATTTGGTGTGAACATAGGTTGATATAATACAAAAAAATAAATGTTCAACAGTTATAATAGACACACATATTCGTGTGTAACACTCATGGGAGTCTGAAGGTCTGAAACAGCAGTTGCAGAAGACACAAAAGAAATGTGTTAATAGGGGGTATGGTCCCCTCTTACAGCCATACAGGCCTCGCAGCATGATGTCATACTGGGAATGATACAGTTTATCAGTGTCTGTGGCACTTGCTCCCACTCATTCAACAACTCTGTTTTCAGTTCCTGGATGGTTCTCGGAGAGGGCTGCGAGTTGCAATTGCCCTCCCCAAAGCGTTACAGACATGTTCTATAAGGTTGAGGTCTGTAGACCTGGCTGGCCAATCCATCCGGCGAATATCCTCACTCTCGAGAAATTCGTCTACCATAACAGCTCTGTGTGGCCTCGCGTTATCGTCCTGTAAGATGAACTCGGGGCCCTCTGCACCCCAGAAAAGGCGAAAATAAGGCTCCAAGACCTCATCCCTATACCTCATACCAGTCACAAACAAAGTTTCTGAGTTTCTGACAAAGACATGGAGAGGTGTGCAACCATCTAACATGATGCCTGCCCAGACCATTACACCGACACCGCCATAATTTTTAATTTCGCTGACATTGTAGGGTAGGTAGCGGGTCCCTCACCCTCTCCATATGAAAGTACAGAGAGAATTGGTGTTTAGGATAGAACGGGACTTGTCGGTGAACAAACAGAACGGTCGCCCACTGCTAGGTACTCCAATCACTACGCTGCCTACACCATGCTAATCTGACTATTCGTAGACGTGAGCGGAACGCAAACAGTCGGTCTTCTGGCAGGAAACCCTCTCTCATTCAGTCTTTTGGAAACAGTCACCCATGTTACACGAGTTCCTGTGGCTGCATACAGGTCCTGAGAGAGCTGAGAAGCTGTAGCCCCTCTGTTATGTCTCGCTAAAATGGACAAATAGCGATCTTCTCTAGCTATCGTGGCTCTTATACGAACTTGTCCAGGCTTTCTCTCAATGGATCCAGTATCCTGGAACTGTTTCCATAGGTTACACATGACGCTGGGCGTTAAATTAAACTCTCTGCATATCTGCACTTGCGATTGGCTTGCCTCTAGCCTTCCCACAATTCGCCACCTCATTCCGTCATCTAAATGTTTGTGGTTACTCATTTTTACTGTTCCGATGTGAATTTAACCGATTGTTGCAAGATAACACTGAGAAATTCGCCGAGGTGTGCTAGCGAACGCAATTCATCTTACCCTCCATGCGCTTATAAAGCCTGCTTTTCTGCTGGCTGCGCCTATACACACATGTATGCTTATGTATTTGCCATACAAGATTTGCATTTTTATCTAGGAGCAGTGGTTTTTCCTTCAGTTCAGTTCTTTTCATGCAATTCAAGAAAATATCCAAATTCTCTTTTATTTATTTCACCAGTGTAGAACCATGCTAACAGATCACAGCACATGTTACAAAAATTGCTTCCCCTAAATACCATTATTATTAATTTTACATCAATAATCATTTTATCAATTTTAATTTTGTACCCTCTCAATTCTTCAATGTAGAAAAGGTTTCATTTGCTATACTTGTGTCAAAATGTAAATAAATGTATTGCATTTTACATTCACAAAACTGAATTGAAAGTACTACACACCAGTATTGTACACCAGTATACACCTTTGTTTATTAATGAATGCATTCCCTTACATGTATGCACATCGAATTAAAATTTGAAATAAAATATTTAACTTGCACACATTTTAAAAAAATGCTTACAATATGAATCCTATTACATAAATAGGCACTGAAATTGACCAACAGAAAACTATAAAATTATTACACATGCTATTAATCTTTTGTCTTTAATCAGATATTTTTCAAAAATTATGCAGTTAAATATTTTATTTTCAAAACTGCACCCCTATATGTTTAAACATGCATACATGTAGGCTCTCTGAAAAGTTTCCAACCAAACAAAGAAAAAAGGTACTTTTCCTCCAAAATTGAATTTATTTTTCGACACAGTTTCCTTGTAAGTCTATATACTTCATCCAGCAATGCTCCCATCTTTTCAACCTGCCTAAATAATATGTAGAAGCTTTCTCTGCAAAGTCTCCTCATATCTTTGCCTTACAAGTGCTTATCTTAGCTTAAGGAAAAAGAAAAAAAAATCCATATGGTGCCAGATCTGACGAATAGAGGGGGGGGGTCAAGCAGTCCAAACTGTAATTTATACCTTTTTCCCACTGCAACGCTGAGGTGTAAGATGGAGCACTATCTTGGTGAAACAATTTTTTTTCCCTTTTGCAAATGTGGCCATTTTCCCAAAACTTCTGCCTTTAGCTTGTCAAGTAATGCTGCATAGTATGCTCTGGTAATGGTTTTTCCTTTTTCAAGATAATCTATTAAGACAATCCCATATCTGTCCCAGAAAACTCTTGCGTTCTTTTTTTTTTTTTGCCTTTTTTTGGAGGGGGGCAATTCTCCCTGTTTTGACTGTGTTTTTGTTTCTGAGCTGTAATGATGAATCCAGAGTGATTAATATTTGAACAAATTATGATTTATTGCACCAACAGAAAGGTAAAAATGTTCATTTGGACACGTTTTTGGTCCAAAGTGAGCAGACATGGCACCCAACGCGCAGCCAGTTTGTGTATATCTAATTCTTGGTTCAATATATGGGAAACAGTTCTTTGGACATGCTCATAGCCTCTGTTATCTCCCTAACCTTGATTTGACGGTCGTCCAGCACCATTTGGTGGATTTTAACAATGTTTTCGTCAGTGGTTGCAGTTCCTGGCTGTCCTGAACATTCATCGGCACCCAGGCTGGTATGGCCAAGTTTAAATTCAGCTGCCCAAAATTTCACAGTAGTAAATGATGGTGCAGAGTCTCTGTATACTGTGTCCAACTTCTCTTTAATCTGAGTAGGCATATTACCTTTCAAAAACAGGTATCTCATGACAGCATGACACTCGATTTTTCTATTTTTGCAAAAACGATTACATCAACTCAAAAAAGTAATTGTCAAACAATAAATTCATGCTCAAAATAGCTGAAATTTCGACTAGTAGTTATCAAATGATGCCCAAACAAATTCCCCTTACTTTGGCTGATTTGAGTTGCCATCTACATATTAAGGGTGGAAACTTTTCAGACAGTCCTTGTACATCAAATTATTTTAAATGTATCAGCAAAAAGCAATAGTAATGTTATACTTGATATTAGACATAGAAAATTTGTGTGTATTTTTGTAATGTGAAATGAAAGTTCAGAAAAAGAAGAGAAGAAGAAATATAAAACAAGGTTTACAATTTAAATAGCTTTAACTATTAGTATTAAATAGACATACCAGACAAAAAATTGGCAGTGAGAAGTAGATTACAATTAAGAAGAAACATATGCAGAATATTATTTACTGATAAACAGCCACAGAAAAAGCAAAACAGAAATTTGAGAGAATAATGGTATTTATATGGATGATAAAACACTTCTGTAATACAAAAATACTTAATATTGGAAAATATAAGAACAGTACAAATCAAGCAACACAAATTCGTCCTGTTAAGTATAAAAAAGACAGACATAACCTAGGAGTAGTTTCATAAAAAGGAAAGTAAAGAATGCTAGCAAATAACATTTGAGGAGATTGATAACAAGATTGGATTTTTTTAAGAGTTCAGCCTATTAATAACAACACAAATTAAATTTGAAATCTGTTTCTAATAATAATAATAAAAAAGATTTTTAGAGAAGGTTGAAGATTATTCAGATAGTTTCATGAGCACCTGATTTCTATTTCTCGCTTCTCATTTTATCATCTTCTTTTGCAGATATATATTTTACATACAGATCTTCATGTATTTTTTATTTTTCTTTTATACATGTTCTTAAAAATTACTTAGTATTCATCTCATGCTTTTGAAAAATTAATGCTTACAGTACACATACTAATAAGTCTATCTCAGAATGAAATACTTTTAAAAAGTTAACTCTTCAAGCAGCCAAAGATTTTGTCAAATAAAATCAAAAGAAAGAGGTATTTTCATGATTTTAATTTTCTTGAAAGATTCTTGAATGGGGAAGTGAAGTATGAGATTCTTGATTAAAACTGGAACTGAGTTTAGGTAGACAAAATAATGCCGATACAAAAAATAAATAAATAAATAAAATTAAAAATTATTAAAAAAATTAGAAAAAAAAAAGGCACAAAACAGATTATGCAGAATACATAGCAAGGCCATCTTTGCAAGGCACGAGTTGCATATATCAGAACACATGTAAAGTCACATGTAGAAACTGTAATTACAGGAGCCAGATGGCACTGTGCGTCTGATTCTTTTTGAGTTGAATTAATTGCGATTTAGACTGCAAAGAATGGTGAACCATGAAGTGTTAAGTGCGAACTCTATATATAACTGTAATTATAAGTGTTATCTTGTCATCATGTATTGTCTGTGTCGTCAATAAAATTGGATAAAATATTGGATTGAATTAATCTCGTCTGACAGGTAAGAAGCTTTGATTATTTTATTTGTTTGATTGTTGAAGTAGAATTCTAAAGCGAAAGCGATTTTAAATTAAGTATCATCATGACATATAAAAAGGATGTTCACACATTTTTCCAATGATTTTGTGAAGATTTATATATAAATAAACCTTAAAAGTTTATTCTCTAATATGTTCAGTCTGATAGCCCTTTTATTGAACTATCATATTACATCTTGATTTCCAATAATCCATAGGAGATACACCAGGGGACTTGGGTGGGATGCATTTAAAAGGAATAGCTTCAATTCCAGTTTCATTTCTCATAAAATAAAGCAGTAGATTTAGAGGTATGGCTTGGAGCTTTATCCTGATGGAACTTAACACAGTGAAGATTGTCTGAATAGAGATACAGAATGAATTTCTTCTTTAAAAAGATGTGTTAAACATGCTTCTTACAGTAATCCGAATTAATTTTGACATTTTTTTCTACTTTCCTTATTTTAAGTTTTCTGTTATAAGAGATTCCAGTAATAACCATACAGGCTTTCCTTGTTTTCCCTGAATCAACATATTAAGTCTTTTTCGGCAGTAGATCAATTTTTTTCTGCTGCAATCAGATAAGTATATCCAAGCCTAACTATATATTTCCATTTTTCACCTGCCAAATAATTTTCATTCAGTAGTCTGCACATAGTCTTACACTGAAAAACATGTTTTGCTATTAGGCTAGCTAGGAAAAAGCTAGCTATGTTTTATTCCCTTAAATATTGATTTTTAATTAAAAAATCATAAAAATATCAAACAGTAAATTTCAAACACAAAGTTTCTTAAAATATGCGGCAACTTGAATTGTCTAGTCACATTTTGCAGTTTTAAGCATATGCAAAAAGTTGTGGCTCTGTAATGGCATAGGATTTTCTAGTTCAGTGAGATCTTAATACATGCAGAAAATCTCTAGCAAGTAAATGCTAAACTCAGATTCTTTTTAATGAATAACATCCATTAATGTCTTACATTTTTCTATTCTCTTAACATGAAAATATGTGCAAACAGAAAGAAGTCTTGAAATACTAAATTATGGTTAAAGGAACACTCATCTGAGCTTAGAATTGGTATCGTTAAGTTACAAGATCTCAGTATTATCGAATACACAGAAATACTAAGAAACACAAAAATCATACAGCTCTGAATATAACAAAGTTAAGGACTATATAGGAAGTTCAATGCTTAAAGAATACTCCTACAAGCTCAAGGAATCGGCATTTTTTCAGTTCTACACGTCCATAAAGGACTTCAGGAAAGCGTACCAGTTCTTTTTTGCACTTCAGCATATATAGATAGATATAAAAATTACTGGCTTCACATATAAAAAATGTCTTGGGGGGGGGGAACTCTAGCAGACATGTAGTGGTAATACTAAATGAATAAATCTGAAATTTGGTTAAAGATATTGATTGCATTCTTTTTTGACCATTTACTGAATGATGTGATGTGCTAGTTTTGCTCTAAAATATCTTAAAAGTGAGTATTGCTCTATTATTAAATTTCTGATAAAAGAAAATTTTGATATCTAAGAAATAAAGCAATGTTTGGATCATGGGGATGGTAATTCATTGCTTTCCTATTCTGTAGTGACAGAATGGGTAAAACAATTTCACGTGGACTGAGAATTTTTGGAGGGTGATTCTCATAAATGTTGATCATAGGAGGCATAGCTATCAGACAATACAGAATGATAGATGATTAAAAGGTAAGAAGATAAGAGCATGACTGGATACAAACAACTGTCTTGTGCATAATATATAAGCAAAATCTCTGCCAAATGGGGACCCCTGCTTCTTTCAGCTTCTTAAAACAATTCAGCAGCGTCGGTTTACAGCTTGACCATTCCCCCTACAGACCAGATTTAGCTCCAAGTGATTATTTCTGTTCTCCAAACTGAAATCTGACCTTTGTGGAAAGAGACTTAATGTTGACAGTACGAAAAGAGCAGTTATGAAATATTTTCAGGACAAACCTCCGATTACTTTTACAAGATCATAAAGTTCTTTACTGAATGATGTGAAAATGTACTGAGGCACAAGGTGATCATATTGAAAAAACATTTTTAAAATGCTATTTCTTTTAGAAGTATATCATGCCAGAGACCTCTGGATCTACTAATGTATATACATAGCTTGGCTGCTTGGAGGGTCAAATGGCAAATATTATCATACAAAATCTTGCCATTGCATTTTCAAAACTAAAACAATTAAAAAAAGTTTGATAATCTTTACATAAAGAAGGAAATACTAAACACGTTTTACGTTTTCACCACTTTTTTTACTAACTAAAATTTAATAAATATTTAAATTATGGAACATTTACAAAATACTGCTAATTTGATTTTGGATAATACTACATCATTTCAATAACAGTGCAGCAATTCAATAATTTTAAATGAACAGATAAGCATTTTGATAGACAGATGGTTTTATACAAAATTATTATTTCTGAAATTTATATCAAAAGTAAACATTCCATGCTTGAATCAAATTTCATTAAGTAAGTAACACCAGTCACAGTAAAATTCACTTCATACATTAAAATACAATTAGGAATAATCAGAAAGAATAACAATCATAGAGTGTTAATCATAAGTGTGAATGCAATGATAAGAAATACAGAAATAATGAATTGATTTTAGAGCTACGGTCTATTAACTATTTCTAATTTTTTAAAACAAATTAACAAAATCGCTGGCGAACATAAGATAACTGTGCATTTTAATACCTATTCAAAACAAGTATACCCTCATGGAAGGAAGGAAAGGGAAAAAGGAAAGGGGAAATACACACACTCGAATTAAATACATAGCCACAAAAATTCACCCATTATTTTCTATGAAACACTTTAAATCAAAAACTACATTTTTATTGTTTTAAATACAGTAGATCACTGAGGAAAATGACCATTAATTGACCAGAAATATTTAATATGAATGTTACTAAATTTAATTTATTAAAAATGATAGACACCATAAAAATGACATTTTTAATTGATTCATTTTTAATGATAATGTGCAATAAAAGTCAGCATCGAAACCTCAAATCTATATGCACCAACTTCCCCTTCTTTCAAACAGTAAGAATTTAGGCTGCTGAATAACAAAAAAGTTACAGTTAATTCATTTTTAGCTAAGTTACAGAAAGAAGGCCTACTACTTGTTATAAAAAAATATTTCATGTTATAAATATATGTAAAGCAAGATTTGAATTACTGGATAAATCATCCTCGTAAAGTGATGATGGTCGGTCAGATTCATTATCAAATCCAACAGATGGAGTTCTTCCAGGACTAGGTAATGTTCTTGAATCATGGGGACCTTGGATTACATATTTCTGTTTTCGTGATGAAGGCTTTGGCTTGAAACCAGCTTTCATTGCAGTTTTCAAAAGTGTTTTTTTGGCAATCACTCTAATATAAATAAATAAATAAATAATACATACATATAAGCATATTTCATTAAAATTTTAAATTAGAACAACTTCAATAAACCATTTTAAATTTCTTCATCTTCTCCTTTACCCCCTCCTAAATATTAACTTTACAGGAAAGTTAAGAGTTGTTCTGTGTTAAATGATTAAAGTCACATGTCTTGCAAAAAGATTTTTTCATAGCACACATTTTACAGAAAACAATCAAATTTATGTTAAATGTACAAAAAGCCATACAAATGTGCTATTAAGCCTGTTTCGTTACCACATTACAAAGTAATCTTGGATAAAAACCAAATTTGGGATTTGGGTATTTGATAATTTTATTTATTTGGTGCTAGTGAGCTCAAACAGGATATGCAGTTTTATTCCTATCTAAATATGAATCTATATGTTACTATTTTTTCTTTGGTGTGGGGGGGATGACCAAACAAAATACAGATCATGCAAAAGCAATAAATAAAATATTAATAAAAAGTGAAATAAGTGAATCTTCAGATGTAATTAATAAATCTTTTTGAAATATTTTTAGTATATGAATAAGACAGTATAATAAATTCAGCAATGCTAATATAGCACCTGCCACTTATTAAACTCACTGGTTTATACTCAGCCACTTATTATGTCCAACTTTCCAGAAACCTAAATACTAGTCAATAGAAAAACAGCCACTTATCAAACTAATCTCTGCCACTTATAAATCTCAAACTAGCAAAAGACTGATTCCTCAGATCTAAAATATGAATAAACTTCTTGTAGCTGATAAAAGCTGTTTGTAGTTCATTCATTTATCTTTCAGTTATGCAGTACTTGAATAAAATAGCCTTAGTAGAAATTTTGGCCAGTATTGTTAAAAACAAGACTCTCTGGGGGTGTTGGATACCATTTCCTAGTTTCTGTCAGATACTGTTTGTAAATCTCTTAGTCTGGACTAAAGCTGAGAGCAAAAATCTTATTATTAACAAAAACAGACATAAAGGTACTGGAAACAAGTTCTTCAGTTGAAAAATGAATAGTGTTTTTCAGGATTAAAGAAAAGGTGGTGCTTAGGTAAGCAAAGGTTTCTCAACACCAGCTGATAGGGTATAGAAGTGCATACACACATTAAGTTTGCAGGGTGTTCTCAGAAAACATCATGAAATGCTTCCTTGCATTATTATACATTATCAATCTTTGACTAGAAAAGATACTAGTCCTTGTAAACGAAAAAAAAAAAAAAAAAAAAAAGGCATTGATTATGCCTATAATAACCATGAACTGAGAGATTGACTTGACATACAAAGTACAATCTTCCTGTTGGCCATAAACAAGATTTTGGATTTGAACAAATCACTGGAAGAAACATGTTTTTATTTAATGAGTTCGTGATTTGCAATATGTTCAAAATGCCTAAATGGAATGATTTAAGCCAGCTGAAAGATTATGATACATTTGGTAAATGCAACCAAAGAGAAGGAGCATTTAAAATGGGAATTTTCCAAACAGTATTATGCAATTTAAACAAAGAAATAAAACTGGTAAAGAATAAATAAAAAATACAAATGCCCCAAGGAAGTGCAAAAAGAATGGAAAACTGAGAGACATTAAAACCACTCTTCTAGAATGGCTTCAAGCTATGAAACTACAATATGTTCCAATTTCTAGAGCTCTTTTGAATATAAAAAGCTGTAAAATTTGCTAAACACCTAGAAGAAAATTTTGTACCAACTGATGGATGGCTCACAAGATGGAAAGAGAGAAATAATTGTTTAATGGAAACTACATGGTGAGAAGCAAAGGCAGATCATCTCTTGGCTGAGAACTGGATAAAAAACATTTAATCCAGCTTGTAAAAGAATACAAGCATGATATTTATAACACAGTGAAAAAGCAGCTGGTTTTAAGGAAGTAAAAGAATGAGTTATTGTGTTATTAATATGCAATATGAATGTAACAATTAAAAAAACACTATTGGTTATTGAAACAGGTAGAAAATCTCGATGTTTAACACAAGTCAAGAATTTATTTTACTATAATAACATGAACTCGCAGATAGCAAGCAGTATTCTTACAGATTTTCTATTGAAATGTGACTACACAACCCTCTGATGTCATTTTGAAAAACATTAAATTTGTGTTTCTTCCAACAAATACAAGTTCTATAACTCAGATAAAGGTATTATAAAAGTTTTTGATGTCATCACAGTAAAGATGTCGCTCAAAAATAAATAAACTGAACAAAACTGAATCTTGTGAAAATGCAAGTACTTCAAAAGAAATAAATAAGTCTATACCATTACTAGAGACTATGCAAATTATAGTCAATGAATGGGAAGTAGTCTCCTGAAATACTGTTAGAAATTGCTTTAAAAATTACATTTTTATTTAGAAGAAGCCACAAAGGAATTGCAATCTATTTCTAATATTTCAGACACCAATGAGATAATTATGAAGATTTGTTTTTTTGCATATGTTGCAATTGATGATATTACAGAGACAGCATATGAAAACACTGACTACAATATTATAGAAAATGTTAAAACAGCTGCAGAAACTGACAGTGAAAGTAATATGGAAAATGATACTGGAAGAAAGCGACTACATGGCAACTTCAGCTGAACTGAGAAAAGCACTGTAAACTCTAAGAACTCTTGAACTGAAAGTTAGAGATCAGAAAGGCTACCATCAGTTTTAAAAACTTGAAAATACAATTGAAAAACTGCTGAAAAACAATACGAAACAAATATGGATACAACAATTCTTAGTAAAAGTTTAAAATTTCATCAGGTATGTAATTATAAAATTTTGTATAAAAAATAAATAGAAATTAAATTTCCAAATTTTGCAAATAGTTTTATTTTAGCATTAATTTTAAATTAATAATTTAGGTATTATTATTAGATTAATTGTTAATTACTATCTAACTAAATAAGTTTGAAGTTGATAGTGTGATTTGCAATATTGAAATAGCCATTTATTAAAATCAAAGATGTTTGGAAATGGAAGAAACTTTAATATCAGGCAGGTACTGTAATTACCTTACATTAAATTTCTTAACATCTTAATCTCGATTTAAAATAATTTATACAGAATTTAATAAATACACAAAAATGAATAAATATATTTAAAAAAAATCTTACTTTAGAGTTGCATTTTTCTCTTTATGTTTATGAAGAGGGGTTTGAGGAACTGCTAGATGGCCACTAAATGCAAAAACATGAAATACACTAGGTGGACTGCGGACCCTGTTGATTAATTTGCGGAAGGTTTCTATACTTTCAGAAGTCACTTCTTCATCAAATGCAATTTTAATAAGCTAAGAAAAATTATCCAATTTACTGCACATATTATACAACATATTTATACTTACATTTTATTTTTAGATTATAAGTAAGAAATATATTTTCAAAGAAAGGTAACTAGAAAAATGGTAATTACCTGAAATGTATTTGAACGTAACTGAAGTCCTTCCTGTAAAAACTGATCAACTTGAGTAAGATACTGAACATTAACTCTCTTTTCTTTTGTCAATGTAGCTACAGGAAAGCTTCTAACAATAACTTGTTCACAAGCTGTCAGACAGAAAAAAGAAAAACCTAATGTGTTGCAAATGTGACATTTTAGGGGGAAATAATTCGGTACTTTTCGATTATCTGCACCACTACTGAAAAGATGAAAACTTGGTGACTTTGGAAAACATTTGCAAACTTGTTGGTAATTTTACAGAGAAATGGGATTCTTCCCACACCAGGATACTCCTTAGTGAAATGAATTTTCATCAAGCTAATGTACCACCAGCAAAGGTAATTTTCAAAATGGCAACACACTAAGAAATCCATAAAAAAAGCAATCAAGCAATAAAATTAAAAAAGCAAGAAAAATTGGTAATAAAATGCTTACCTATTTTGAGAAATCCTCCAGTAATTCTTTTGTACTTTTGTTCTCCGCATGTACACATGGATCTATTTTCACTAAAAATAACATCAGTGAATTGTACAAACTTGGCATCATGCATAACTTTAGCATTGCACACTGACAAAAACAGATGTATGCCACAGGTACACCTGGGTTCCCACAAAACTATATTGGCAATACACTGTATGCTGCTACATGTATGCACTTCGAATGAATACCTCATAAATACTCATTAATACTTCAGAAGAGATACAGATAATCAGAAAGTACCAAAAAAATGCTTAGTCATTACAGACACAAAACTACTATTTTAGTTTGATACTTCAATAAACAGTTTCAAAACTTTTTTATAGTTCATTAAGATAAAGTAAACTGACAGCAGACTGGGAGAGAATTAAGAAAAATTATAAAGCTTTTAAGAAATTCACTATTATTAAAAGAATAGTAATTAGCTCTAAAGACATGAGTTTAGCACAAAAGATCTTGAAGACAACCACAGTTCATCCATACAAAGAACCTAACTTCTGGTGTAGAAATAAAATTTAAAAAAAATTAAGGCTTTCTAGTTTACTGGATTATTTTATTAATATCTATCTTCAGTTTATATAACTTTAGACCATACTTTAAAACCACAATTATCTACTAAATATTTATATTAAAAGTATATCTAAACTTGCAGTAAAAACTATATAGCTTACCAAATGGATCACACGGTGTTCCTTTAAATAGAATTCTGTAATTAGAGAGAAATACAGCTCCTTCAGCAGGTAAAAGACTAGGTCCTCCAAGTAAACCTCCTGTCCCTTCCTCTCTTCCATCAGGGATAAGATATACACGTAGTCCTTCCATAAGTAATTCTTCTCCTTGCAGTAGACTTGGTGAAAGAATTTTTGGCTAGAAGAGAGAAAATAAGACAGACAGCAAAGGGGAAAAAAAAAAAAGTACTAAAACCAAATACAAGCCAAGAACTGCTTTTCCAGGAATGAGCACTCTCTCTTTTATTTATGTTTTAGGTGACGTATGTATTATGTAAACTAATATGTCAGTATATTAAATTGTAAAAAGTAATACTTGATTTGCTGTTTTTAACTATTAACAGAAGTCACAAATACCTCTACTTAAAATATACTATTCTTCTTAAAAAGCTGCTTAACATTTGCAAAATAAAGCTACTCGCAAAAATATATGAAAAAATCCGATACTTTTATTAATTCTCAAGAACAACTATGTTTATCAAATTCCCTTTTCATAACGTCATTCCTATCTTTAGATGTTTACTTACATTCTGATAAAACTGATCATAAAAAATGTAAAACATGCATAATTATACTAAAAGTTAAGAAACAAAATGCACCCAGATTTATAAAGGAAAAAAAAACCTTTCCATGTCTATTTTTAAAAATGAATAATGCTGTTTTTTAATTAAATGTAATACTAATAATATATGCACAACAGTTATTCTTATGTTTTTATGAAAATGGCTATTTTAATGAAGTCTTAATCCTTTCCCCCCAAAAAAAATTCATAAAAATAAATATTGGTATTAAATGAAAGTTATCACAAGTCACTTACAAAAACATGCATTTTTTAATTTTAAAGGAAAATGATTACATACAAACAAACAAAAGATAGAAGGTGAGCAAATATCTAAAACTATAAAGATAATGAATAATAAATATTTACCTTTGTGATAGGTGGAAGACGTTTACTCTCTTTGTGAACTGCTTCTAAAGTTTCCATCTGCATTGCAACAACACCTAAATTATAATTAAAGCCATAATTATATTCAGGTGGCATCAGTCATAATTAAAGCTCATTAAAGTTCAGGTCTTAACAGCTTAGTTTAAATTTAACATTATAAATTAAGAAATACAACATACAAAATCATAAATTTTCATTTTAAATATACTTGATTCTTTTTTATATGATTTTGATTTAGTATAAACTGAAACTAAACATTTGATCCTTTTTTTTATATGTGCCATTTCGTTATATGTCAGTGTGGCAAACCAATTTCTGCGAATTTTTCTTCTGCCTAAATTCTAAGAAAAACAATTTTTATTTATGGCAAAGCTGTATACATATACATGAAGAGATAGCATAATAGATAGTGAAGGAGAATGAAGCATCTCTCCAATGCAATCGGTAAGTCACATGACTAAATGTTTTAGTTCCCCCCCCTCGTTTTCAAGCCATGCATTTAGAGCTTGGAATTGAAATCGACATTTTGTATCTTCAGAAGACAATTAATATGTAGGCCTACTTCAAACTGAAAGAATTCTTTCATGAAATTTTGTAATTTTGTCAAAAGTCAATAAACTGCAAGTTTACAAATTTTCCATATCTTTATTAATTACCGATATATTTCTTGATAGCCCTTATATGATGTTATATAACTCATCTATTACAAAAATGAAAAAAAAAAATTTTTTTTTGGAACCTAAAATTTAAATTTCACATCATCTTGCAACTGAACAAGGTGCTACATCTATCAGAAAGCATGCTGGTGTACATGAAGCTACCATAAGAATTATTAAGAAAAAAGAAGCTGCAATTTAGGAAATTGGAATGCTATGATCAGAAAGCATGCTGGTGTACATGAAGCTACCGTAAGAATTATTAAGAAAAAAGAAGCTGCAATTTAGGAAATTGGAATGCTATGGATTAAAAGTAAGTGTTCATTCATCATCATGTAGAAGAGATGTTAAAAAGGAAAAAATAGAAAAGGCTGTAGTAATATTGATAGAAAGCAGGTCACAAAAAAAAAAAAAAAAAAAAAAAGGGGAACTAAAAAATGGAAATGCTATTAAAAGGAGTACTAGTAAATGGAAATGCTATCAAACAGACAACAATAAGAATTTACAGGCAGATTAAAGAAAAGCAGACAAGCACCTTACTTCAATTAATCAGAAAATATGGATTCTCTGTAAATACAGATTGGATGACAGGATTTTTTAAAAGGCATGCTCTTCATAATACGAAAATTAAAGGTGAAATAAAGATGAAACTATTTGCAAATGAATCGCCTGCAAAGGTATTAAACCAGGAACTTCCAAAATTATTGAAAACTCCTGATAAAGTGTGGAATGCAGATGAAAGTGGTTTCTCCTGAAAACAAATGCCGAACAGAATATATGCAGCGAAATATCAGAAAACTGCTTGTGGTTTTGAGATAGCTAAGAACTGTATGACCTTATTATTTTGCTCCAACACTTCAGGAGACTGTATGTTGAAACCACTGCTGGTAAACTGAGCTCTAAACTCGGATTCAATGAAAGCTATACATATCAATGAACCACTTTTTCACTGGCAAACAAGAAGACTGGGTGTCCATTACTATCTCTGCAGAAAAGACAAGCAAATGCTTCATCTTAGAAGGTCTGATGTTACATGAATGTGAAATATCTTGAATTTAAAGTTCTTCATATTCTTGATAAAACCATCTGGGCATCGTGTCTTGGAAAAACCCAAAATACAAATTTTATTTCTTCCACCTAATATTACATTTTTGTTACAACTACTAGACCAAGGTCTAATTGCAACGTTTAAAACATACTGCATAAAACAAAACTGCATCATAATTCTGAAAACTGAATGAAGAAATACATGATATTGGTATGTGGAAGAAATTCTTAATAATGATATGTATCAATCAAGTTGGATTAGCATTAACTGAATTTAAACCAGCAATTTTGAATGTGTGGTGGAGAGCAGTTTGGCCACAATGGCACATATATTAGTTGAAGGAAGCCTCAACGATCTATCATTTAAAGATACTGATGAAATTTTGTCGACAAAACCTTAAGTGAAAATCAGATATTAGTGGTTGTTCTTAACTCCCATTCAACAGAATGTAGTGATAATGAAAAAAGTGATCTAGTTCTAAATGCAGAATTATTAAAAGAGGGTCTCGAAATGATTAGAAAATTGGGAAACCATTATGTTAAACCTGAATATAAAGAGAAGCGTGATGGGAAGTATAAACATGAAGTTTTTTATAGAATCTCACAAAAAATATATAATATTGGCCTAACCAAAACAGGAACACAATGATTAATAATTGAATTAATTTATAAAACAAGTAAAACATTAGCACCCAAGAAGACTTTTGAGCAAAATCAAACCAAAGGGTTCTGATTTTGCTCAAAAGAACAGAGAAAGAATTTCATTAATAGAAAATGAATGTAAAAGGAATTTAATAACTGTAATAGCCCCAAAACAGTTAAAATAAAATTATGGTTATTACTTGTTTTAAGAAGCATGACAATGATGATCAGCCTTTATGATTCATCAGTCAATTTTGACATTAATATGTGAGATAATCCATTTTTTATTGCACTGAATATAGTAAATAAAACTTTAGGTTGCTTGAAGTTTATTATAGTGAGGTTCAACTACATTTAGTAATGTTCTGTTCCAAAGTATTTTGAGATTATATTTGCAATACAATTTTTAACATGGTGAGTTTAAAGCAATAGTTTAATTGATACTGCCTTAATTATGAATTTAAACCGATTTTATTAGAACTAATGATGAATATTAAGAATTCTGGGATTTTATCTTTTCACATACTCAACTATATAAGCTTTTAAATATATAAATATTTTCCCCAGAACTTAAAAATTTAGCAATACTTTTCTAAAAAAGCATTGCATATATGCATATAACACAAGTAATATTTACAGAGAATTTTAGCAAAATTAATTTTTTTATTTTACTGACTTTATATACTAATTAAATGCACTTTTTAGTATTTAATTCATGTTTCAAAATTTATGTCTTCTTTTATTTCCAGTTACATATAATATTATAATGTTAAAGGCATTTTATTTGAAAATAAACATTTTTATTAAATACTACAAAAAAAAAAAAAAAAAAAAAAAAAGGGGGGGGAATGGAAACAATCTTTAATATGAAAATGAAGTGTTCTCATCTATTTAATATTTTTTCCTTTAATGGTTGAGATGCTCAATTTGCTTTATGAAAACTTTTTAAGAATGAACAGTTTGATAAACAAAAAGACGCAAAACATTTAATTCACAGAAAACATTAAAACCAGCTTTGTAATAATGTGGGGCTACAATTCTACTTGTAGTAGAGATTGCTTACTAACCAGGAATCATTTGATGAAGAGCTTTGATATGACTTTCAGTCACTCCACTGTCAGTGCACACCTTATCAACAAATCTCGAAACAAATTTTATAACATTGGCTCCAACTTCAGAATTATCTTCTTCAAACCCACTTTCAGCATCAACACTGTCAGTTTCTGCCATGCTAAAAGCAAAAGAGATTTCAATGCAAAATATTCTCATAACTTATAAAAAGACGATTTAATATAAATAAGAAAGCTCTTTTCTTTTTCAATGTATTACACAAAATAACTTATGACAAATACTACTAAAAATATTAAAAATCAATATACATAAAAACAATATTTCAGAAGTTTTAATGAAAAAATGAAGAAGGAAAAACCAGTATTTTTCACAACAATTAGTACTTACTATGTGAGTGTGAATATATATTATTTTTGCAACCACTGGTTATACCTGTATTTCAGATTATAAAAATATTTCAAATGACGTAAATATTCATGTTTTGGCATTTTTAAATTTTAAAAGATCGATTTTATAATGATTATGAAATCTTAACTTTTTATATGTTCCCTCAACCCCTAAATTTATATTTAGGGGCATTTTATGCTTACTTTAAAAAAAGAAGTTTGATTCTTGTACAACAAAAATTGACCAAGCTATTAGAGTTAAATTTCGCTAATCATATTCAGGGGCCATACACAAATTAAAGAGTGAAATGTTTGTATTTGCATATAATGAAAAATTACATATCAGTTTAGGAAAAGGCCTTGATGTTAACAAATTAAATGGTATATTCAAATTGTTGTGAAAAATAGGCACATAGCCAACTCATAATCTCATTTGTATGCAATAAAATTAAGAACTATTTCAAGTTTATACAGTTTTGTTTTGATTATTAGATAATTATTCTGAAGTAATAAATCTCCATGAATACATTTATAACATACTAATGCTAAAGCATTAGAAAACTTGTAAATTACTTGTGCAAAAATTATTTCAGCATACTAGTTAGTTGTAACAAAATTATAAATTAAAGAATGTTACAGACTGGTAAATCACAAAATAATACCACTGAGTGGCATATGAGGGAAGTCAATCTTGTATTATTTTAATTAATTTGTTAATTGGCCTCCTCAAGGCAAGCTGGAAATGCCATATAGCCCAAATTTTGAAATTAAATACCATGGCCAATTATAATAATATAAGTCAAGCTTTGTGTTTTATTTTTAATTTTCCCCAATGAGGGTCAAATTTTTGAAAATATGAGGACCAAAGGACCACACAAAAAGTTGCATTACAAAATTTTTATAAAACTGATTCTTGTATACATAATTGTCGAAACATGAATCTTTGCACCACTTAAAGTATTTTGTAAATGCAAGTAAAATAAGGAAGCTTACTATTAACACACGTTTTTCCTTTTCAAAATTTTTACTACTCTCCATTACCCATATTAAGTTCAGTTTCACATACACTTAAAAATTAATTTACTTCTATTATTAAATAAGAAAATTAAATTTTAAATTTCTTTCCAAAACTTTCACACTCTTAAAATTTATTTAAATTCAATTACATGAAATTAATGGCAAATAAATTTCCAATTTCACACTAAGTTCACAATCTCCAACATTTTTATTTTCCAATTTTACACACTAAATATTAGCACCTCAACTAAGTTCTTGCATTTTGTTTCTTTCCATTTTACTCAAGTTTCCCTGCAGCAGCTCAACTTGCACTTATTCAGTAAATAGCTTCAACTTTATTAAGGTTTTCTTTTTCCTTTTTCAAAGCATATATATTAACTTTTTAATTTATTTTTGCTTCCTTTTTAGGCTATAGGCCTTCCAATGTTACATAATCTCTCTCTCTCTCCTCCCCCCACCCCCCGAATTCGGAAAATTTTCTGCATTATTTTTAAAATTCTTACTCATTTTACTTTTGATTAATTTATTCAAAATAATTCAAAATTTTGACTTCGAATTTCCTTTTGTTTTAAAATACTTGCTTTTGATCTGTAAAGTTTTTTACTAGATCTGCCTTTCTTTGATTTGAAATTTAATTAATATTAGTTAAACACATTGCTTTCACTTTACCCAATGGTTTTGCTGGTTTCTTACTTGAAAACTTAAATAATATTTTTTTAGCACATTGTTTTTCATTTCACTGGTTATTATTATACTTCTTACTCGAAAATTGTTTTTATAAGCCTTTCAAAATGTTTATAATTTTTAATTTGGGGTCATGTCAGAACAAGTTTCACTTTGATGATTAATTATAACTGGCATTTTTAAAAATTTTTATTTCAAAATATTTCCAGTATCCTCTAGACCAGCGATTCTCAACCGCTGGTATGCAAGAGAAAAATAGGTAGTATGCAAACAAAGTATTTTTAACTATTAAATTCAAAAATTAAGTTCTACAACATCCTATTTAGGTTTTTTTCTGACACTTGTAAATTTACGCAATCTGAGCTTTGTCCAAGGTCAATAGCTGCTCATTGTCTTAGCAAAATAATCCACTTTTACTTTCATAAATATTATTTTAGATAATACAAATAATAAAATTTGCCATAAATGATGTTTTTAAAATGAGTAAATAGAAATTTATGTTGTATTTAATTAGAAATAAGTTGCTATAAAAACATAATAGTACCTCATTAATTCTTTTACAGTTGATCAATTTATTAGCATGTCTACACTTTATGTCGCCACCATTTCTGTGCTCATATTGCTTTATTTTCAATTAGAATAATTTTTCTTACGTGATTTGCTGTCTTTAGCAGAATGAATTTTGTTTTCTTGTTGCTTTACATTCCTTACTTTTTTATACGATTTGAGAATATCATAGTTTGAAGAACTTGTAATATATTGTGCATTTAATATTCGTGAAAAATAATAAAACAAACTAGATTTTCAAAATGCAAAAATGGCTAGGATTGACTAAACAAATAATTGATGATTCAAAGGTGATGGACCCAGGACCATCTACTAGCACTGAAACTACTAAGAATACTGAAAAGAAAAAAAAGTGTTTATAGAAAATATAATGAAAGTTATTTATCATTTGGGTTTACTTGGAGTGGAGATGAATAGACTCTCAATCTCAATGTGTTGCTTGCGGTAAACTATTTATCCATTCAAAGTATGAAACCATCCTTTCTTAAAAGACATCTTGAATCTAAGCATGCCAATTTAAAGGATAAATCTGAAAAATATGCTAAGAGGAAATTATCAAAGTTCAAAAATAGTAAACAAATAATGAAAGGTTTGGTTACTTTAAGTGAAAAAGCTTAGAAAGCTAGTTACCTACTAATCCTAAGAATTGCTAAGATTAGGCAGGTTCACACTTTTGGTGAAAACATTATATTACTACCAGCTAAAGATATTGTTTTAACATCATTCAAAGAAAAAAACCACTAATGAACTTAATAATATTCCGTTATCAAATGATACAATAAATCGATGAATTCATGAAAAGGCAAATTCCATAAAAGAGACATTTATTCCAAAAAATAAAACACAGTGAGTATTTTGTATCGCAGTTGAATGAAAGTAGTGATATAACAAACTTTGTCCAATTATTAGTTTACATAAGTTGTGAAGAAGAGAAATGAAATGCCAAAGAGTATTTATTTTGTGAATCCCATCATTATACAGCAACTGCAAATGAAATTTTCAAAGTAACTGACAATTTTATGTCTGAGAATGACATTCCTTGGAGTAAGTGTAGTGCCATATGCAGTGATGGAGGTCGGCTTTAATAGGAATTCTGGTGTTAATTTTTCAGATAAAGAAAGTTGCACCTGAAACTAGATTTACTCATCACTCCATTCATCGTAAAAGCTGCAGCCAAAACAATCCCTGAAAATCGTTTTGAATCAAGCAATGAAAATTGTTAATTTTATTAAAAGCCAAGCTTTGAATTCAAGCCGATTTACAATTTTATGCCAAGAGATGGGCAATCAACATGAAATGCTTTTATTAGATTCCAAAGTAAGATGGTTATCCAGAGACAAAAGTTTTAAATTGTTTCTTTGAACTTAAATTAAAATTTTCCTCTGTGGTTTAAAATTTGAATTGCAAAATTATTTATTTAGTGAATTATGGTTGGCATGTCTAGAATATTTAGCCGATATTTTTGGAAAGTTAAATGAATTAAATTTAGGACAAAGTGTTAAAATTTGTTTATTATTAGAGATAAAATAAAAGCAGAGTTGAAAAATCTGATATGTACACCACGACTTCCTTCTACGGAATATTAAATTATATGCAATTTTCCTGCATATCATTTAAAGATATTGAATTAACGGTTAACGAATTTTGAATTTAATCTACTTCGTCGATAGTGCATAAACCACAATAGAATAAATGCACTCTTTAAAGTTCACTATATTTATTTACCATAGCCACACTTCGGCGCTAGGTTCATTTAACAGCATTACATCTGATTCATTTAATAAATCAGAGTGAGCAAAAATTATAGCATCTGAAGAATTACCACAAGTTCTATTCAAATATTATAATAAATCTAAAATGATGTATAAAAGGAAATAAACAAATAAAAAAGAAACAGTTTTTCACAGACGATTCAGTACCGCTTACCTAATGTGCAAGCACTACTAATTAATTCAGGTCTCACTTCGCAGTAAGGCAAAAATACATATAAATTCAAAATGTTTTCATTAAAAATTGAAAGATGTAGAAAAACATAAAACACCAAGTACAGATAAAACAATTTAAAAAAATTACAATTAAAATTACTATTTTTACACAAAAACCAGCTAATAACTTAAAAGGTACTTCCAGAATGAATCAAGCATAATTTAATTCACAATAATAAAAGAAGACATTACTTTGTTGTTGTGAAACTTAGTTTCTCTATATTGGCAACAAATCCTCTATTATGCTAAACTTCAAATGTAAACAAATATAGCCGCTATCATAACTAAAAATTAGGCTTAGCTGCACTTAAAAAACTTTTAAATTGTTGATAATTCCATAATTATTGCATGCAGGTTAACTAAGGGGATAAAAACTTAACCGAATGATAAGAACAACATAATTCAATCATTTTTAAAGCAAAAAATGCACAATTTACAAACTTACAACACTAAAGAAACTGAGCTCACTGAGCCAAGTAACAGAGGGGATATATAGATACATATATTTATAAACATTTGGTGAAGCCGACTAAAACCAAAATAGGAGGTGCACATCTACATGTTACAGCAGCCCTATACACAAAATTTCAACATTCTAAGGCTATTTGTTTTTGAGTTATGCGAAATACATACACAGTACGTAGGTATGTATGCACAGATACCATGAAAAAATCTCTTCAGAATCCATTTTAAATCAGTTTTATAATTTTTTTGGGGGGAAAAGAGCCCCTTATTCTGTTCTTACGTACGAATGTCACTCAAAAACATCATTAAATTGCATTCGATAGCGGTCAAAATAGATATTTTTGTTGAAATATGATGTCCGAAATTTTCTGCGGTTACAATACTTTCTTTTTACTTCGTACAAGGAAGTAAAAACTCAAGCTAATAATCAAAGAATTGGATAATAATATTTTACGCCTTTTATACCTTTTAGAAAGTTTTCTAACCGAAAATAATTTCAACATGTATTTTCCCTAGGCTTATAAAAAAGAAAATTAGATTAGAATTCCATTTTGTTCAAATGTACCATAAATTTTATCTCGTGAAGAAAAAGAATAATTGATAAAATTTCCTTTGATCGAAGTCTAACTGAAAATTTCGAAAATAACACACTTTTTAATTGGCTGAAC
>KK121695.1:150212-227179 GCA_000611955.2 Stegodyphus mimosarum | reverse complement strand
TTGTAAGTATCAAAAATTCTGTTTTTCATTTATTATTTTAAACTACATTTCAAATTAACATTTAAACATAAAAAAGACTGATCATTGCTCAATAACTAACTTTCAAAAATGCTTACAATAAATTATTAATAAAAAAAAAGTGGAAAAGAAAATATTCATTCCAGGTTTCATGACATTTAATTAGCTGATCTAATTGCTAAGTCCATGAGAACATAAATGAATCTCCTCATGGGGAATTCTCCTTGTTGACAGACATGTTTTTCTGATCTAGTCTGCAAACAGATTGCCAGGGAATATTTTTGAAGTTCTAAAACACCCTTTCAAACACACTGAAACTTTTAATGAATTAGCATATAAGCAAACAATTCGATGTCCATTGCATCTATTCAATCTGTTAGTTTTTCCACCTGACCTAAAAGACAAGGCTCTCAACTGCTGAAGCAAACATATGTCCTTGATGGCACAGGGCTACATGAATCAATGTGTCACACTCATAGTGGCTTCTTTCTCTTAAGTGTGGAGCCAAGAATTGCTGGTAAAGAAAAACTTGAAAATCTTTGCTCATTTCTCTCTTAATCGAAATCAGTGAGAATGGCTGGGCCCCCATAAGGCGAGTTTTTCAGTTTCCAAAGTCTTCTTCCAAATCCAGCCAAATCTGATTTTTACAACCATGCTACCTCTGAGGAAACCTCGCATGATACACTCCAAATAATTTTAAAAGTTGGGTCAGAAACAATAATTCCACGCCAATACTAAGTTAGAAATTTTTGCTATAACCAAATGAAAAAAAACTACAGGCTGCAACAATGACTAAGCTGCAAAAGAAAAACACTTTTTGAGATGTAATTCAAATCCTTCAATTATCCTTGAATGCAAGCAATCTTAACAAAGAAAAAAGCCATCCCCCACCAATAAAACAATTTTACGCACACACAAGTAAAGACCCCCCCCCTAATTCTTCCATTAAAGAAATACTAATCTTTAACAATAAATTCATCCCAGAACCTGAAACTTTCTCTGCCTAACAAAAGCAAATAAAGCAGGCACATCTTCCCATTTTGATGGGGACACAAAACTCTCATCTTACCGATAGCAATATCCACTCGCTGATCACTGTACATCAATCCAATTCTCACCCCGAAAACACCTGCAGGAAAAGACTCTCCCATATTTCTCAACCTATGAGAATGCTTCCAAAAAGTACAGAGTTACACTACAACGATTTTTTAACTTCCAGGAATTACTGATACTCTTAATTTAAAGAATTTCACTTGAATTAAAAAAAATCCTTAATTCATAATCAAATCAAATTCAATAGCAATACATTAAAATTCATGACAGCCAAGACACAACAAAGAGTATTTAATAGAAAAGCAATAGCTCAAATTCAAATACATAATGCCATAAATTCAATATTGCATTACTTATTACACGAATATTAGCACCATCAAAACTACTGATTAAAAATCAAAGCTATGAATTAAGAACTAACCTATTGGTAACATTACTGTTGCTGTTACTTTCCCGCTCCAAGTCACTGGAACTTTTGGCACTTTTACTAGCATCTAATGGCACTCTGAGAGCCACCATTCTATTGGCATAATGAATGGCTTGGCTGTAAACTGTAGATTCTTCATTATTCATTAATTCCTTTTGCTGTTCCTTACTAAGGCTACACCACAGCCGCATCTATAGAGATAAACAGCCACATCTATAGAATTATATTTTGAAATTTAAATATCCAAATATAAATCTAACATAACATACTGAAGATTACAGAATATGAAATTTAATGATCTGTTAAACTAATTTTTAATAATGATGAAATATTACAAATAAGTAAAACAAATGTTTTTCCCAGTATGAAAATGAAAACAAAACATTTTGTTTCCAGGTTTAAATTTATTTATTAATTAACAAGTCAATTTTATATAATCATTTTGTTTGAGAAAGTAATGAATTATTTGATTTGTTTTAAATGAAAAGCAAATATACTCCTAGATGCTGTATTTTCTTAACTTCCGGGGGCTGGAACATATATATATATACCATATATTCACTACATTAAATATGGCTCAAAGAAATTTAGTTTCCATAGGAAACTAAGTATAAGGAGCATATGCACATTAAGGTTTTTCAACTTTCTAAGATTCAAATTAGCATTAATCAATTTATTTATAGTTGAAACTGAGCATACAAATGATTATGAAAATATCCTTTGATTTCAAAGATATTCTTCTAACATTAAAGTTCCTTATCTTCGCAACATTTGAAACATTCCATTTTTATTTGGATATGCATTTTGAAAATTTTTTCTCCTTGAAACCAAACTCAAATGTTTTTTTCCTTTCTTACTGACAATATTATCGATCGTTGCTTTAAATACCAAAAAATCACGGCTTTCACAGCATTTTTCAATAATGAAATATGAATAATTTTCTTCAGAAAGAGCAGAAACATAGCGTTTCATCCATTGCTTCTTTAAAAAGCATCATTTTGTATGAAAACAAAATTGTCAAATAGCAGACAACAATTTACACTTTCAAAAATACAGCTGCACTTAAAAAAAAAAAAAAAAAAGAGTCAACTAAAAATGTGCAAACAGGCTCTATATTCTAGCAACAGATGTTCAAGAAAAATTTTCTGAATGTAAGTGAAATATGAATCTGATATGAATCGACACAAAAAACACAAATACTAGCTTTTCAATTACTTTTCAAGGATAGCTTGAATTTTTTTAATTAAAACTGTGCAAAAGATTTTGCACTTTGCATTTTCACTCAAGCTCATATTTTTTAATGTTTGAAAAGTTGATAAATAAATTGTACACCTCCTTGATTATGCTTGCAAATCATACAATTTTCAAAATTTAACTAGAAAACAAAATGAAAGAATAACTAGAAATGATATTAAAAAAAAATACAGTATTTGTAGAGTTTATACTGTTATGCTTGTGCAGTTGGGGAGGGGGGTATCTGCTACTTTAAACACATTTCAAACACTCCACAGCCAAAATGCTTCCTGTTTCCAGACACAAATATTTCAGTGAAAAAAAATATTTACTACACAAATATTCAGTAAAAGAGAATCTGTTTCATAACCCAACAGGAAATAGAATTTAAGTACGAATTAATGAACTACATCATTCTTATGAGAAAATTTATCATTATTTATATACAAGAATACATACTAAATAATGTATCATTTATATGCGAATAAAATAATCTTATACACATTCTTCTTAAATCCAATTTTACAAAACAGTCACTGAAATTTAGTGAATGTACATTTAAATAAATATACATTATTTTTTTAAAAAATCCTGGTAGGTTAAAAAAATGTTATTGGAAGAATTTTAAAGGTGAAAAGATTTTACAAATATAGGATAAAGTCTGGGATCTAAAGCCATTACAGCTTCGGCAATTCCAGGTTTCAGATCATCATTTTAAATCTAGTATGATGACACGCAGAAATTTTAAAATATGAAGTAACTGTTTACGATTTACAAAAAAAAAGGGGGAGGGGATCAGTATTATTTATTTCTTTGTTTTTATTACAAATTTCTTTCAATTTCAGGTATTTTGACCATTTCATTTTTCTGAAAATGCATTCTTTTAAATTTTATGTATAGACATAATTTCTTGTTCAATTAAATAAGGCTCAAGGGTTGAAAGTGCAGTCATGGTTAATATCAATTAATATACTGTCATTGG
The DNA here is from genome assembly GCA_000611955.2 of Stegodyphus mimosarum. Lineage (NCBI taxonomy): Eukaryota > Metazoa > Arthropoda > Arachnida > Araneae > Eresidae > Stegodyphus > Stegodyphus mimosarum. Next base: position 223,466 of record KK121695.1, on the reverse strand, counting down.
GACAGCCAGCAGGAGTTTGAAAGCCTAGTAATTTGGAGAAAAATGTTCTTTCAGTACACCTAATTTTTTTTTAGTATCACAATTTCCCTTTCTAGATTAACAAAAAAAGGGGGAGCCCTTTCCCCTTTTTGTGTTGGTGGTCCAAAGGTCTAGATTTTGGACATTATATTGTACAGCAGAATTAAAAAAGGGGGGAGGCACATTTGAAATTACGTGTCTAATAAATATTCCAATGAAAAAGAGATTTCTGGACAAAAGAAATATCAAAGCTTTACTTAAACCATGAAGATTTTAGAAATTTTCAATACATAAATCATTGTCATGTAGCATGCATTTGAATGGTAATCAAGCTTTTACTATACATGCTGCAGCTGATGATTTTCATGGCTTTCTGAAAATACTGCCATATATTTTGAGATAATATAATACCTTTTTAGTTAAGGAAGGCACACAAAATAATATTTTCAGCATACAGCATATTTTTATAGGGGTTTGTAGGTTATCTTTTTGGCCAACTATGAAAGTCACATGGGACAAAGCCTGCCATTGCAGTAATATTTTTGCAAGAATATGTCAGATACACATAGTATGTACACTGGGCAAAAAAAAGGGCAGTTCCATATATCCCGTTCTACTGGGCCGATTGACGAAATTCAAATTGCGCTTTTCATGTCATGAAAGAGCGACTTAGTATATATATTAGATTTATATATAGCATTATTCTAATATAGGTATTTTGACATAAAATCAGACTTTTTCTGAAATGAAATGATAATTTTTTTCCTATTTTGATTCTGTAACTAAAATTATGTCTAAATATTAAATTTTGTAAAATTTGATGCAAAATTTATATAGAAATTCAAAAATTTACCTTGGCACATTTTTTTCAGTTTGCTCCAAGAATAATTCACTTGGCGAACTTCTTAATATATGGCAACCTATTTTCCTTTCCTTTCCCTTTTATTGTCCAGGAGTGGGAAAAAAGTCACATCGTTCCTATCTTTTTACATTGTGCATAAGCAGGAAAAAAGTCACATTGTTTCTATTTCCAAATAATTTTGACAAAGTGCTTAAACCACATTTGATGTTATCGCTTTCAACAAATATGCCAAATTTCAAAATGCACCAATATGGAAATTCATGTAGATCTTCGAAATATTTGAAAAACTAATTTTTTGCAGGTATGCTTAGAAATACATCTACTTGAAGACGATGGTAAAAATTTTCTAGATTATAAATCAAAATGTTTTTAAAAAAAATTATAAGAAGTATTTAAAAATAAAAAATTTTAAAAATAAATCACAAAAAATGGGCGAATTTTATTTGGAATAAACCTAAATTTTGAAATATGAAAGGAAGAATCAAGTAAGTTTAATAAAAAAAGAGAGATTAATAAATGTATATCAAATTCAATTAACAATGAGGAGCTAAAATTTTTAGAGCTAATGTTTTAAAAACTACTCGTGCGATTTTCACAAAACTAAGCAATTTGGCATAATTTGAGTCGTAGAATCGAAATATGGATAAAAATTGGCATGCCATTTCAGAAAAAGTCTGTCAAAATACCTGTATTAGAACAATGCTATATATAAATCTAATACATACCATAAGTTGCACTTTCAAGACATGAAAATGCGAGCTGAATGTCGTCAATCGGCCCAGTAGAACAGAAGATATCGAATTGTCCCTTTTTTAGTCCAAAGGGACTTTGCCCCTGAAGGACTATTGTTTTCACTTTGCGATTTTGCATCGGAAACATTAAATGTCAGTTCACTTTTCAAACTGTTGCCACCAAATATTGCAGCCCTGTATTATATTTAAAGAAATTAAATAATGAAGAATGTGCATAAATGTATGTATGTTTCTTGCACTGTGATAAAACAACAGTACCTAGAGCCATCGAATTTAGAATGACGCAATCCTGCTGTGAATATGGGCATCTGGAAGCTAAAATTTGGAATTTGCTTTATTATCAATTTCATATTTTGTAAAACTTTAATGAATTTTTGATTAACAAACTCAAGGATTTCAAAGCGACCAATGGCAACGTTGTACAGAAAAAACATTTTTATCTCCATCACGTGAGCCTGTGTATAGGAAATTCTAAAGATATGCTCAATTTAAAATTATTTTGCAATTTGCTCTTTAACTGAATTTTATGGTTTAAGTGTGAAGAACATGATATTTAATAAATAAAGGCAACATACAAAATGCTAAAAAAAAAAGCCCCTTTGGTTGTAATTTAAAATCTGAAACATTTCAGATTTTATTTATTTATTTATTTATTTTTTCGTGCAGTTAAATGTGCTATCTTAAAATATGGCAGCCATTACAGTGTATACAGATAGCTACAGATACTACTATTGTAGATTTGCTAGAATATATACTGCAAGAATTATTATCTTACACTAAATATGAAAAGTATTTTCTTTTTCCAATTAATGCAAATTTTTGAATGAATCATATCATAAGTTGGTTTATACAGAAAACATTCTCCCTTTGTTTCCACACCTTCCCATAATATTATTAGTTACATTACTAAATTTAAAATTCAAAGAAAAAGCGTTTCATAAAAAAATAACAAAAAAAAAGTTTTTAAAACTGTAATTTTATCTAAATTATTTTTATGCTTACTTGTTCAGCAGCAATTTCTAATGCACTAGGTTCAGGCTGACGACCAATATTATTTGTACCATTATTACTATATGAGCTGAAATTTCTGTTTTCACTTCTGCTCCAAGAACTAGACACTTCCTTACTCTATATAAATTAAATCACAAAATATAGAAAATGTCTACAATTAAATGAATACACTCAGATAATAACAATAACAAAAATAGACAGATAGATAAAAAAGTATAAGATATAAAAATAATTTCAAATTGTAAAAGAGCACAAATGAGAATAAATATTATATTTTCCTCCCTCCTCCCTTCAAAAAAAATTTTCAACTGTATTTTTACTTTTTCAAAATCTGCAGAAAATTTAGAAGCCATTTGAATTGAGACATAAAATATACTTATTAGCCTTATAATAAAGAGCAAGTAACTTCAAAGAAATTAAGTAAGACAGAAAAATATATTTTAATGACTCAACTTTTTACAGTAGATGCTTGGAAGTGCAACCACTAACAATAATGCAAAATTCAGAGTACTGGTGCATGAATTGGCATATATTAGCAAAGACCTCGGGCATTTCATACACATTTTTTTATCAGGAATCAGGCCACTAAAATTTCATTTGACTCAATGGGACATTCATAGATCAAGTTTTTAATAGGCTCCCAGAAAAAGAAATTACACATGTCAATTCATATGACTGGGACAGCCAAGAAACAGATGCATCTTATTCAATCCACTGCGAACTGCAAGAAGTATTAAGGTAATTTCTTACATTAATGTTGAAGTGAGATTACACTCCACTGTGCTGAAACCACAATCAAATTTGAATACCCTCTACCAACTCAATGCACAATTTTTAAAACACATTCCATCACAAAATCTGTTTATTTCTGTCCCCTGTATCTGTCTTCACATTTGTAGAGGTTTAGAGGTGAGGCAGAAGACAAATTTATAAACTATTAATCATACCCAACATAACAACACTTCGACAAAAAGAAAAAAGATAAATTTATAAACTTTTATTAATCATATCCAACATAACAACACTTCGACAAAAAGAAACCTGCCTTATAGACCACACAAAAATTACATCTCAATTCTACAAAAAAGAAAACTTCGCGCATTGCTTCCATAGCAAGACCACAGAGTATCCCTCCAGTGAAGCAAACCGAATGATAAAACAAATATAATTGAAATTATACAATAGTAACTGAGGTGGATAAAACATATGATAAATTAAATTGCATAATAAAAATATTGAACAAACAGAAGATGTACAAGTTATATGTAGTAGGTGGTAGATAAACTTTGAGAGAATCTGACTTGTCCCAATTTTGTGACAGTTTTAGGAATAGTTGACATAGTAGTTTTCAATGTGTCCATCTTACTGGAAGGTTTAGTGTTATGCACAACAGTTTTATCACTGATAACGAATGCAATAAGGTAGTACCATATACTAGCTCAGAAGAAGTTGTTCGTATCTTATTTGACAGAAGATCAAATACCCAAAAGTAAAAGAGGTAATGATTCTGTCCAGCAAGGGTTTTCTTGCACTTTTAAACTCTTTTTCAGATGGCAATAAAACCATTCAATGATTCTATTCACCTAAGGTCTATAGCCAGTGGTACAAATATGATGAGCGTGTGAACTCCATGAAAAGATATGACTCAAAATTTCGACACTTGTCGGTGCAGGACAACGTGTAAAGAGATCGATTATGATCACTCAATATTGATAACCTTGAGAAACTAGTAATGGGCCAATAAAATCAATGTGATTATGAGAAATTTGGCATCAGGAAATAAAAATGTTGAAATGTGTGATTTTGTATGCCTGTGTATCTTTGAAGATTGACAATTCTCACAAGCCTTCATGGAATTATTGATCTTAGGCCAAACGTAACATTTCAATATAAGTGGCAGATATATTTTGGAAGATAATATGCCTAAATGAAAAGTGAATGAAAAGACAAGAAATACTGGTTGTGAAGATACAGTAGAAATTCATATCTTCAAGTGGGAAATACTGTTCAGAGAGAGTTTCAAGGAAGAAGATTTGGAATTTAGCAACTGTTGTAGTTTATTCTGTAAGTAATGCTGAAGATAACTGTTTGAAATCCAGAAAGGTGAGCAAAAAATAGAGTCTACTTCCATTGGGGAAAGTGTGTCAGCAATAACATCCCCTTATATATCAGTATAAAATTGATATATATCATCTAGATGTCTCAACTGTTGAGGAGAGCATTTTTCTGCTTTTTGTCTGAGAAAGGATGTTAGTAGGGTTTGGTCAGTAAATATGATACAGTTGTGACATTCTAACATGTGTTGAAATTTTCTGATAGATTCATATACTTCCAAAAATTTGTGGTTATATGTAGACCATTTTCGTTGATTCTTACTCAAAGAGACAAATGCTATTGGCTCTCATTGACCAGTTTGGAGTTGCATGAGAGAGCTGCCAATAGCAACATCCCATGTGTCAGTCCAAAAGACTGAGCATAAGGAGCTCAGAATAAGGAAATAAGATGTCTTAAGAGGGTAACTTTGGCAAGAGCTCCTTTAGCTGCTAAATATACCCTTTCATCTTCTGTAGACCACTGGAGAGAACTTTTAGTCTTTTTAGTTGGACAGAATGATTTCTTTTTGTTAGCAAGACCTTCGAGAAACTTAATTGAAGAGGATAAAATGTGTGCTGCATGTGATACATATCTGCAATAAAAACTGAACACGCCAAGAAATCTGTGAAGTTGAGTTAAGGTTGTTGGTCTAGGAAATTTAGAAACTGCGTCGACTTGATCTGGAATTGGAGAAATACCTTCTTTAGAGATTTTAAATCCTAAAAAATCTAAGGTAAGTATGCTAAAACTACACTTTTGAGGGTTTTATTGTTTAACCATAATGAGACAATCTTTTAAAAAGAGCTTATAGATGCTCAATATGACTATGGAGGCAGTCAAAATGTCATCAATAAATGCATATATACCCTTAAACTTCCTGTCACCTCATCAATAAACCTTTGATAAGTGCTTGATGCATTGCACAGACGGAACTGCATTTGAGTTCTCTCAGTAAGTCCAAAAGGTGTACAGATAATTTTATGGACATCCCAAGAGCAATCAGAATTTGATGAAATACTCTGAATAAATCTACATATTTTTATCTGGAGAATATTTTGGGCCCATGGAGTTCATTAGTGAAATCAATAATACTAGGAATTGGATACTTGTCCTTTTTGGTCTGAGCATTAAGGGCTCAATCACCAACAAGTAAGAGAAGTAATAGTAGTACTAAGTAAGAGATTTTAGTGGCGATGTCTTTTTTTTTTCCCCTTAGTTTTAATTTGTTTATCATCTGTTGAGAAACCTAAGTATATGACTGTACCATAGGCTTTTATACTTGCACCTGACAAGCAATGTAATTTCAGATTTTATATTTTAAAGTTTGACAGCAAGAAAAAGCAATGAGGCATGGAGAATTCAGCCACTTGAGGCAGCTCTTCACACCATTTTCTCCATTGAGAGAACAAATCTTAAGGCAAAAGTTTATCCTAGTCTACTTGAGACGACTAAATCTTCTGTATTAAGCACTTTATTCTAACAATGAAAGGTCCCAAGATTCCAATTAGATCGAATATCTGACCTAACACTTGTAGAAGAAATCTTTTTGTTTCTATTGGTTTAGATGTGAAAAACAATAGCTTTTGAATGTCAAAATACACAAATCCTTTGACTTAACCCAAAGCATACCTAAGACTTTAAAATGGAAAATTTTCTCCATTAAAAACTTCAAAATTTTCGGCTGGAATGATGCATTGTTTTACCCAATATTCATGTAATTGTTTTGAGTTAATGCACCACTTGTGAAGCTGCAAGCTTGCTTCTTTAAAAATCTGGATTGATTCAAGGGTCGTAATTAATACTTTATTGATTGTTCGTTAACTTCCAATCACATCATCTACATATATGTTCTTATTCAAAAGGTTAAACATTATGAAGTAAAGTTCATTATATTTTTCCAGGTGATGTTTAATAGCAGCCAGTAATAGAAATGGACTGCTATTTATTCCAAACAAAACTCTAGTAAACCTATACATGTTGTTGAGAAATGGTTTCATTAGTAGGGAATTTGGAGAGCAGTAACCTGGTTGCAGGTATGAGAATTGGTAAAAAAAACTTGTTTTATATCCATAGTGATACTTATTGGATGGTACCTGATTCTTAACAAAATTTCAAATATTTCCAAGTATAAGTTTGGCCCAACATATAGGCAGTCATTTATGGAAATGGAGCCTGCAGCATGCAATGACGCATCATAAGCAGTACGTAATTTGGTCGTAGTTTGATCTTTGTGCATAACTTCCTTATGTTGTAAATAAAATACATCTTCTTCATTTGAAATGTTTGTAACTGGTTTGATAATATTTTAACTGATCTTCTAATACATTTCAGTATTTGAAAAATACATTACAATGTGTCCCATTTCCATGGCAATCTAACTTTGTAGCGAGAATTTTCATACGCTATATTTGATTCAAAATGTTTGACAACCTCATTTTCCATTAAATCAAAGTTTCTCATCTTATTAAAAAGTCCTGAATTTTCCAAATTCCAAAATTCTGTTATTTGTTCTGATATGAAATCTTCCCGTACAACTATGCTAAAAGTTAAAGAGATGTTATTGTCATATTTTTGCTCTTGTAGGCACCAGCAGAATGACGTCTCAATTGCTATCAAATATTTCTTTAAATGCTTAAGTCTCCTAGTTAATATATCATCATAATCTTCCCCTATTAGAAGAGTTATTTTTTCCTAACAATCCCATGTATCTGTGAGTTGTAACCCTTTCAGTTTTTTGTTTATTATTTGTCTATTCAGATTAGAAGGTGGTAAATCAGAACTCAAAATTTGTTCTATCACAAGAGCTTCAGTTTCAATCTTCAAATTTGGTGTTTTCTTGCTCTCTAATTTTATATTAACAATGCCAAGCATTTTTCTATTGAGTGTCTCATTTCCAAATGTAAATACTTAAGGAGTCTCTGCTTGAGTAACAGGAAGCTTCAATTTATATGCAATTTCTTTCTTTAAAAATGTGTGCATACTGCCAAGTGTCAAGTAAAGCTTTTATAAAATAAAATGCATATTTGTTTGAAGTGGTATGCAACAAGTTTGAAGTGAGATGCCTTTAGTTTTATTATGTGAGAATGCAATTAGAACTTGCGACATTTCTACATTAAAAAATTTTTTTAGCTTCTTCTCAGCTTGAAAACAAATGGAACAGTCATGCTCGCTCTTGCATTCCGAAAAAACAACATTGTTTTTTACATTCCTTTGTGCGATACTTTGATTTCAAGCCTAATAAAATCTTCCTTACTTATGCAGTAAATTTCTCTTCTCATCACTGGTCATTAAGTCGTAAATTCCCGCAACATGTTTTGATTTGCAAAATAGACACTTATTAGCGGTTTTGTTACTACTGATCAGCACCAAGAGTTGGTAAACCAAAGATGCTATACTTTCTTCTCCCTTCTTCTGTTTACAAACAAATGATTTATGGGTAGAGAGCAAAAGATGGTTTCTCTCACGACATTCAAGTTCCGAAACCAACGAATTGCAGCAACTCGTTGACGTTAAAAAAGGATGATAAATCTGTTTTACAATTAATCTCTATAGCAGAAGACAGTGTTTTTCACTATCACCAGGATTGACATATAGCTGTATCTCTCCAGTGTGACACCTAATGATCTCAAACTGTGTATTTGTGTTTCTGTAGTGTCATAGATTTAGTTACTATGATAAGATTTATGAGTTTTTGTACGTGTGAATTTATAATAATATCTTTTCTGCCAGACCCGTTTTCAAGTATTTCAAGAACTTCCGTCATACTTTGATTTCGGAATACAAAAAACTTCCAAACATATGACATTAAAGATTTGACTTTCATTAAAGATTCATTATCATGGATTGTAACTTTGAAAAAGTTTCAAAAACTTGTCCACTGACTCTGATCACTATAAAAGCGGCCAAGTGGTAAAGACGCTGAACACTGGTAGTTCGGTCCGAGGTTTGAATCCCGCGAACGGGCTGGCTGCATGGGCGTTTTCGTGGTTTTCCCCATGTGTAACGTGTATACGAGCCAGTTTCCCTTAGAAAGTCCTCCACGATGGCATCCCTCCCTTTAGGCAGATAGCCCTCGTGTGCTTTGCCGTAACTGAATAACCTAACCTAACCTGATTACTATAAAATTTAGAAACAGTTAAATTTGGAAGACTAGTAAATTTACTACTTTCATTTCTGGAATCTTTAGCGGTTTCATTAGGAACATTCATACTTTCATTAACCAAATTTATTTAATTCCTTTAATTTTTCTTTGCTCTAAATTGCCACAGTTGCATTTTCTCTTCGTTTTCCAGAGTGGATGCGACTTCAACTTCATTTGCTTCGACTTTCAAATCATGTTTGAGTGTCTAAATCACTTAAGATTTTTTGACTTTTTAATTAACTGGCCTAAAGTTTCTTCTAATACATTTATACTAATGCCAACTAAACTGAATTCTATTTCAATTTTCTTTAGTATCTTGAACACTGCAATCTTTTTATTTCAATTTTAATTTAGCCATAGAATTTTCCATGAATGTTGCATTTTAAAAATAGAAAGCTTAACCTTAGCTTGCTGTCTTTGCACGCTTGCTATGATCTGAATCCAAAAGGCGAGAACATCAAATTTTCAATATTACTCAGCATCTTTGCTGCTGATGCTCAAGTGATAAAATCTTCGAAATCAAAACAAAACAACAAAAATTATAGGTGATTTTTAATCTTCTAACGAAAACTTAAACAATTGTATATACATATGAACATAAGATAGGATTCCAGAACTTAAATACTGGGAACTCGGCAGTTGCATTGAATTTTTCTAACATTCAAATTATACTATGTACTGCAGATCAAATTCTAAAAAGAATAAAAAACTGAATTATTAACTTTTACACGGTCACTTGTCCAGGAGGGAAGGCATTGAGAAACTGAATAGTTAGACTTGAAATGCCATCTTGTGGCAATATCAACAAATATTTCTCAACATAAACTTTCTCATGATTCTTATAAATGAAATTAATTTAACTTCTAATGCTATATTTTAGTTCATCTTCAAGAAAGCATTTTTATACTACATGAAATGGTTTAAAGGAGAATATGCTGACACAGTAATTCCAGTTTTTAATTGTGGGGAGGGAAGTACTATGAAAAGCTAATCCTCATCCAAGGTATCGTTAAGAAAGATGCTCAAGCAACTGTTTGACGGCAATGGCCTAATAAACTGTCAGTATCATAATTCTATGGTAAGAATCATTTGTTTACTATGTTACTGGGGATAACATATTTTCAAAAGAAGTAAAAAAATAATTACAAAAGATAAATCTATTCCATATGTTCTCATATGTACAAATACAAAACATAATAGTTATCAAAGTGGAATATGAATAATATTTCAAAATGATTTGTAATTCTACAAAGTAATATGCTTTTGCTGACCTTTTCCCTTTATGAGATTTTAAATTATTGATAATTTTTTATGATATCCATCAGATTAAAATATTGTTATGGCATTATCATTTGGATTTCCCTTCTTCATCTGATTTTCATAAATTTATCAGAGCACATTATGCATTATTATATTCAATCTTTATATTACATCATTAGCCAAAATACAATAAAACTTGCCATGATGTCCTTCTCCTTAAGATGACCACTTTCGATAGCGACCAATATTTCTGAGAAATAAATAAATGTTAGCACTGATTTTCACCCCTCTAATATGAATACCCCTCTGTAGGAGGATGGTTATTTAACAGAAGATTATAATTTTTATTCATTCTTATTCCCCTTCAGTGAAAATCACAGCACACTACTGAGTTAAAAGATGAAAGTTTTGAAGACAATTTTGCTTACAGATATATTGCCTAGATATATAAAAATTATCATAAGAGAAATTTTGGATAAACAGGTGCATGTTCAGTTTGCATATATATTGCAGTGAGGATCCAGGATAATAGCATAAAATATTCATTCCTCAAAACAGTGTAAAGTGACTATACATATCTGTAATTCATGCAATAAGACTATTCAGAGTGAATATAATTTCAATTTGGAACAATGATACTGACTGAAAGTAACTTGGCTTCATTTTAAAATGTCTCATTAAAATACCTCACAACATAGCAGCAGATTTCAACAGATCTCTCAAGCTTTGATTATTCCCCCCCCCAGAAAAAATAGTTGATATTGTAGTTTGAAAGGTAAGCAATGACATTATTTATTGATCTAATAATATATACATTCTCTCTCTATATATATATATATATAGTTTTTTTTTTAAACTTTTATTGAATGTGGGGGTGACCCAATATATTGTGTAATTAATCATTTGCTAGAAAACTCTGTTCTAAGTAACCAATTTCATTGCCCTAGTAAATGATTTCGTGCAAGTTTAACTCAATATTTTGAATTTCCAATAATAGAATTACTCAGTGTACAAACAGAACTTATCATAATAATACCGAGCACTGAATTTACAATAATAAAGTGTTTTTTTTTCAGGAAAAAAATTAAATTCCATTACCTTAATTATTTTTTCAATATCATATACTTTTGAGTTATTATGAATTTACAGTATACAAAATTTATCATATTTTCATAACAGTACACTTTTAACAAAGACACTAATTCAATAGCTTATCACTCTATATGCCATGTTAACAGTTCCTCAGATTATGGCTACCGGATGGGGGCCTTTTTTTTTTTTTTGTCATCTTTGAAGCAATTACTACAAAGATATAATTTTTGATAAAAAAAACTTCAAAGGCCACTAAATTTTTATTCCTCTTATTTTTAACACATTCGCTGCCAACTACGAGTTATCTCGTAGGTCGAAGCTTGTGTTTGGGAGCCAACTACGAGTGTTTTACCTACACCACATATGATCAAACTCGTAGTATGTTCATGTTTTTTGAAGATATCTGGCTTTGGGGATAAGAAAAAAAACAACAATTTGGCGCAATTCAAGAGATATTTCTATAATTAACATAAATATAATATAAGCAATTAGAAACTAAATAAATCTTTGTTATGATAATCGTTGTAAAATAATCAATCTTTATTATGAGCAATCGCCAACTACGAGTATACTGTGTTGTAGTAATTGTGTGTCGTAGTTGGCGCTGTCATAAAGCATTCTAACTCAAAAACTGACTACGATGTAACTCGTATGGTTAATAAAGCAATTAAATTATCTAAATTCAATATCTTTCCCATAAATACATGCTTTATATTTTTTTTACAATTAATCAATTAAAATTTGTTGGTGGCGTGGAACCGTTTCTGAAAATACCGCTCGGCAGTGAACGTGTTAAACAAGTGCTAAACTTAAATAACATATTCCCTTAACATATTAAATAACAATTATTCTTTAATAACCAAGTACCTCTCGAGGACTGACAGGTGATAAAGATGATTCTCTGTCCCCAACTGGCACACGATGTGGAGCATACAGAGCACGTATATCTCTTTGAACATCTTGATAAAATGCAGCTTCCCAAAACTGCTGATTTTGCCATACAGGATGTTCTTGAATACATGTATAAGCAAACTGTATCACACCAGTGCATAACTTCTGAAAAATGCAAGTGTCAAAATATTAAAAACCAAAAGTTTATTAAAACTACGGGAAATTGAAGGGATATTTTACTGACAAAAGTAACCTGCACTATCTAAGATAACAGTTATTAAGTATAGCACCCATTACTTTTTTATTATAATTAAAAAATATTTCCAAGAAAATATAGAAGAAATTCTAACAAAAAGAACTCATACAATAAGGAAAGTCCAATAAAATATTTCATATAAAAATGCACAAAACTGGAATAAAAAAATCTGATGTGTAATACACCACATGATTTACTTGTATGGAATACTAAATTATATGCTATTTTCCTGCATTTCATTTAAACATATTGAATTAACAGTTAACGAATTTTGAAATAAATCTACTTCGTCAATAGCACATAAACCACAATAGAATAAATGCACTCTTTAAAGTTCACTATATTTATTTACCATAGCCACACTTCGGCGCTAGGTTCATTTAACAGCATTACATCTGATTCATTTAATAAATCAGAGTGAGCAAAAATTATAGCATCTGAAGAATTACCACAAGTTCTATTCAAATATTATAATAAATCTAAAATGATGTATAAAAGGAAATAAACAAATAAAAAAGAAACAGTTTTTCACAGACGATTCAGTACCGCTTACCTAATGTGCAAGCGCTACTAATTAATTCAGGTCTCACTTCGCAGTAAGGCAAAAATACATATAAATTCAAAATGTTTTCATTAAAAATTGAAAGATATAGAAAAACATAAAACACCAAGTACAGTGAAAACAATTAAAAAAACAATTTTTACAATTAAAATTACAATTTTTATGCAAAAACCAGCTAATAACTTAAATGATAATTCCAAAATGAATCGGGCATAATTTAATTCACAACAATAAAAGAAATGTTACTTTATTGTTGCGAAGCTTAGTTTCTCTAGAGTGGCAACAAATCCATTATTCTGCTAAGCTTCAAATGTAATAAATATGGCCATAATCACAACCAAGAATTAGGCTTAGCCGCACTTAAAGGACTTGTTAAAAATTCCACAATTATTGCATGCAGGTTAACTAAAGGCATAAAAATCTTAACTGAAAGATAAGAACAGCATAATTCAATCATTTTTAAAGCAAAAAATGTAAAATTTACAAACTTATAACACTAAAGAAACTGAGCTCACTGAGCCGAGTAACAGAGTAGATATACATATATTTATATAGTTTTGTAACACATAATTAAAAGTTTATATGGGTAGTAATAAGTTAACAAAAATATAGAAGGAAATTATCTAAAAGGCAGGTACAGATGAATTTCTGTTGTTTGGTTTGGGAAAAAAGCTTCTTAAATGGTCCTAGAGAAATTAGAAAAGACCATGATTTCAATGAACTTTGCATTGCTGCTCAATAACTGATATTTTCTTTACAAGAATGCTCAACACATTCTGCGATGAGTAAGGAAGAATTTAAGAAAGGTCATTTGATAAGTTAAAAAAAAAAAAAAAATTAAACATCCTTTTTTAGAAGGGAAAGGATTTGTTTTTAGCACAACCTTCACTGAATGTGATCTTGAAGGTCGTTATATATAGTCTAATATGTTTTCATCTATCAGAAAAGTAGTTTTTGTTAAAGGCTACAGAACATGCATTAATGGATTTGATGGCATCTTTATTCGATGAACATTTTTTTCCACTGAGCCAAATGTTCAGGTTTGAGAATAAGAAATCTCTTGTAGATAAATCTAGAAAACAGAAAAGACGAGAAATCTCAAAACACAATTCATGTAAACTTTGCTATTTCTATGATTAATTTGGTCAGCAAATCTCAGCTGTTTTTACAAATGTTGGATTAGCTTTTATTATTTTCTCACTAATCCTGCACTGAAAATTCCTTTCGTTGTCCTTTTTGGTTGACTGTGTCCAATGCAGTATTCATATTTAATATAACTATTTCATCTGGAATGTGTATTTACAAGAGCAAGACATAACAAAACACCGTTATGACAAACTTACTCTGCAAAATGCCATAGCCAATGGTAAAATAGCAGCAGCTACACCATATTCATCCATAGATGAGTCATCCTAAAAAAATTAATTCAAAAATTAATAACTTCCAAATTTGATATTTCAACAAACTGCATATTAATCCCTTACAAAGTTTAAATTTAAATTCAGTAAAAGATAGTATTGAAGGGATTGTTAATAATTAGCAATAAATGCATGTTAGGCAACAACATCTGTTAAATACCACTTCTATCCTGAGAAAAATCAACACTGCTAATAAACCATAAAATTCAGTTCAAGAGAATTTTCAAACATAGAGAATTTATTTTTATTAAAAATGATTTTTGCAACATGATTGGTGATTTATATACTTTTATGGGGTTCTTTAATATCATACAGCACCAGATAATGTATTAAAAATACTTCAGTAATATTAAAATAACTAAACACAATGAAATTCTTGAATGGCATCTCAATATTTCAACAGTCAATCCTCCTTCAGAAACTCTAAAGCTGAAATTTCAAATCCTTACATATATTAATGACAATAAAATATACTGTAATATACATACATTACTGATAATAAAATACAGAGAATCTCCTATAACAATCAATTTAATTTAGCTGGTTTTGCTATGTGTAGTCAAGCTATATTCGTATTTCTTTTTCTATAGCCACACAGATTTTTGACTTTTATTAAATCACTAAAATCATCAGCATAAAATATTTTTATCAGTACATAATTAACTTTCTTTTCTGAAATATCCTACCCGCAGAGATTTTTCAGCCCAAAATTAGAAGATTCTCCGAAGTGAATACACAAAGTTTGTACTGTTAAACAAATAAAAAGAATATTCTACAGACATTGAATGAGTATACAAAAATTATGTAATCAACATTCCATCCTACAATGTTTCTAATACTTAACAGTTTTGTGATAATATGATCTTTTACTTCTCGAAACAACTGATATAAATTTGAAGTTAGAGATAAATTGAAATAGAAATTCTTATTATACACCAAAAATTAGTTCTCATGAGAAGAAAAAATCACACACTTTTACGCACAGTAATGGATAAAAAGAAAGATGTAAAAATTTATGGTTAAAAAGGTTTTTAATTTCTATACAAAAATGTTCCAAAACTATTCAGGTATGCTGCCTTTTGCTCACATTATTTTATGATATAAATTCTTGATAAACATTCAGCTTTTCTGTACATTAATCATAAACTGATTTGAAAATATAAAGATCTGTTTATTATTATTTTAGAATAAAATTATCTAACATTTTGTATGAGAAATTAAACATTTTGAAAGCTCATTACTTTATACATCATGTAGCTTCCCAATCATTTATATGATTGTGAGGTAATGAAAAATTCAGCTTGCTTAACTGGGTGACATTTCACTGTTTAAAGAAATTACATCAATCAACAGACAAAGTTCACTTAAAATTTTTCAGTCAGCAAGAGATTAGAGATTTATTTATCTTTAAAGTCCAAATCACTAGATTTAGAATTTATAGACTATTTTATCTTCTATCCTGAGAAAAATCATCAGGTGGAACAGCGATACACAACATCTTAACTAATAATATAAATGCGAATGTGAGTTTGTTTCTTTGTTTTTTACGCTTTCATGCCTTAATTACTTAACCAATCATCATGAAATTTTCAAGAAATATTTTTGATATATCAGAAAAGGTTATAGGCTATAAAATGTAATTTATTTGTTAAAACTTAAGCTGTATAATAGGATTTATAGCTTATAATGATTGTTGTTGTGTAAACATTAAACATTGAAAGTTTCAAAACGATAAGTTAAACAATGTAAAAGTTTGTCTGCGCACACAGGTGTGTAGATTAAACCACGCAAACATTTTTAACCTTTTCTAATATATCAAAAATATTTTTTGAAATTTCACGATGATCGGTTAAGTAATTAAGCATAAGCGAAAAGTGTAACATTTATTAATTAAGTATTTATTAATTTTTATTTGTTTAATTTATTATTTAAAATCCTTCAGGATTTCCGGCTTTTAGCTCTTCTTTCACAAACATTTTTCAGTAATTAGAAAATATACGCAGCAGTTTTACTAGATTTCGTATTTTTAAAATTCACGTGGAGTTTGAAGCTTATTTAAGACATTTTAATTTTTTACAGTTCTTTTTTCGTTTTCAAAATGCCTCGCAAGCGTAAATCTAACATGTCTACGAATTCAGCAAAAACTGCTCGATCCCAAGAATCTTCCGTACATGAACAATTAAGAAAACAAGAACAAGCAAGGTGACAATCTGTTTTGAGAACTGATGAAACAACTTCTCAAAGACAAGAAAGATTAGAGGCCCAAACTTCCCGTCAAGCTTCTATGAGAGCAGCTGAGATGCCTCTCCAAACACAACTCCGCTTGACAGAACAACTTGAATGACAAGCTGCTTTGAGAGCTGCTGAAATGCCTCTTCAAACACAAATTCATTTAGGAGAACAAGCTGAACGCCAATCCGCTTTCAGAGCTGCAGAAACACCTCTCCAAATGCAAATCCACTTGAAAAAACAAGCTGAACATCAAACTGTTTTGAGAGCTATTGAAACATCTCTTCAAACACAGCTTCGCTTGGAAGAACAAGCTCAACAATAGGCAGTTATTAGAGCGAGAAATACACCAGAACAATTGCAAGCGAGAAGAATTGTTCATGTAGAAATGCAAACTGAACACCGGCAAAATTTCATGCATAACAATTGGTCCCTATTTAATGATTCTGAACCTCAATACGATCCTTCAATTGATTACCATAATCATCCATTAATTGTCATTGGTTCGATGAGTAAAAAACGCCAGTTTTGCGATGCTTTAAAATAGAAAGATAAAACTGCAGAAACGTGCTATTCCAATGCTAAAGTTTCACTGTCTTTTACTTGATGAATGAGAAGAACTGCTGAAAACTCTATATTTATGTGATACAGATGAATCAAAGCGTTTTTCAAGTAAAATCAAAAAGTACAACTCTTGCTACCAAATAACATCTTTTGGAGTAGACAAAGAGATAAGAATGCCCGGGTTTTCACAAACTTTTACCTTACAAGGCCAGATATATCATGGAATTGGTTCACTTTTTCCAACAGATAATGAACCGCATAAATTTTTGCAAGTTTATTTTATGGGTGAAGAAGAAAATGAAGTAAGCCATCGTTGTCAGTATATTGATGGAGTTGAGAGAGATACAATATTGAAAATTCAAAGAATGTTACATGACCATAGCGTTTTGATAAATACCTTCAAATTGCAATAGAAAACTGGCCTCAAGACAATTATAAAGCAGTCATTCATGCTGATTGAACTCCACTTGGTGAACATGAGAGGTGCTATAATGCACTGACAATTAATGAAGTTGCTGTCTTGGTTACTGGCGACCCATGCTCTCCATGAGATATAGTGTTACGAGCACATGATAATACACTGATGCACGTAGCTGATACTCATAAACTTTACGATGCTATACCATAGTTATATCTTCAAATAAATAACACCTTTTCTGGGTTAAATATTTACTATGCAACTATGTACAGATTATATTTTAGAAGAAATAAAACATTTTCGCTACAATAGAGCACGCTAAGCAGCATTCGCTCTCTTCTCTTCCACATACCAATCTATCACTTTAATCCCACCTGCAACCAGGGGGGCGGTCCGCTCCCCTCTTCTGGCCGAGGCGAGAAAGAGGGTTCTGTATCACTTCTTTGAGGGTGGGTAACCAAGTGTTCTTTAGAGCAAGGAGACGTTACAATGCTTTGCAGTACCCATTAATTTTTAGTTAAGGGGAATTGGGATACCATTTTCATATTCCTTAGATTAATCCAACTACAAAACAGCCAGTTCCCAATAAAAAAGTTTCCTGCATGGATTTTTACGCCTATCACACGATGGTTCCAGAGAATGATTTCAACCTCCTTCCGCAGTCGAGGCAGCTCTTTCATCAATTCTTAGTAGATATGTATATCAAAGTAAAGAGCGTATGCCTTCTTTACATTTCTTTAAACCAGACACAACACTTGAAAATTACATTCACCTACAAGATGCAATTCACACAGATGGTAATATTAGCGCTAACAACTTATGCAAGATGGTTATTCTTCCCTCCACTTTTGTGAAAAGTCCCCGCTAATCTGCATGAATACACACAAGACGCTTTCACCTATGTATACACTTACGGTAGGCCTGACCTATTTGTAACTTTTACCTGCAATCCTTCATGGAAAGAAATAACAGAAGAGCTTATGCTCGGACAAAGAGCCACTGATCGACATGACATAGTTGCCGTGTGTTTCGTTTAAAAGTTCAAAAGATCATTAATATAATAACAAAAGCAAAAGTATTTGGAAACATCCAGTGCCACATGTACTCCATTGAATGGCAGAAACGAGGTCTGCCACATGTGCACATTGTAATTTGGTTGAAACAAAAGCTGCAATTCAATCAAATAGATAAAATCAGTGTTGGAAAATATGACCTATTGTAACCCTTTTTCTGCATCATCTCCCCTCCTTGAAATATTTCTAACTTTTACATAAGGTTTAGTTCTTATTTTAAAGGAATATAGTAGTTACTTCTACTTCATTTCTCACTGCCACTGTTGTATTAAGAACGGACTGTTTCAGCCTAATTAAGAGGCAAAAACGAAACTTGATGTTACATCATCTGGAAAGTCGAGTCGTGCCGATAGCTGATTGGTTGCCGTGAGATGACGTCATGTCTACTTCAGGTATAAGTATCTCGTGTCGCTCTGGCTTATTCCTTCTGGTTCCTGTTCCTTTTGCTCTGTGGTGTGCCGTTTCCAGCCCCACTGGAAGACGATATTGCGATGCGTGCAGTCCGATGATAAGTGCCGTGGTTCCAGTTTACAAGATGACCTTTCCTGGATTCTCAAAAGAGGATACGATGTGAGTGACTGCCGTGGCCGGTATCCTGTCTTCATGAAGGCGGCATCTTCAGCACAAGTGTTTTTCCTGAATTAGCGGAGATGATTTTCCAATCTGTGATTCCTTGTGTGTAATTACAGTGAGCGGCGTTTTACCGGCTCAAGTGCTCTCAAGGATTTAATTTTCCAGGTGCCTTCTTGACCATAAGGCATGGACTTATTAATAGTGTAGCGAATTTCATTACAACTGCAAATTTCTGTTTAGTGATATGTTTTTCGCGTATTGAATGCCAGTATTTGGAGATCAGGTAAAATATTTGTTGTGTTTTTATTTTTATATATTGTTAATAAATTGGTTAAGTTTAAAAATTTTGTCTTCAATGTCTGCACAGCACATAACCTTAGGGAGCTTCTATTGCTACATTTGCTAAATGTTTAATTTTACAACTTTAAACTTTGCTTTTGCATCAATCAGGAAACTTTACGCAACCCTTATATCATCTTGCAACCTTTCTAATCCTCAAACTTTATGGGATAAGTACAAAAAGAACATGGTGGAACATATTTTGTGGTGACTGCAGAAAGTCCTTGCACATATGACTTTTAATGAGCACACCTATAATGAAGCACTGATCATACTTGAAAACAAGGTTTTAAAAATGGTGGGGAAAAAGCTTAGATGATTTTGGAATGCTTAGTCCACGATGATCAGTCGAAAATTACTTTAATGACAAAACTGCTTGAGAATTAGATTACAATTTCATTGCATTGCAGTAGCAAGTACCAGAATTGATCCCCAGTTACTTCCAGAACAAAGTCACAGGTTCCATCAGGTGTTACATAAAATAGAATCCAGGAATAGTGCACTTTTCTTTCTCGACACTCCTGCAAGAACCAGGAAAACATTTTTGCTAAATTTATTATTGATGTCCGTCAGAAAAGACCAGAAAATAGCGGTCGCTGTGGCTTATTCTGGTAGAGCTGCTACACTATTGAACAGCGGCCGTACTGCACATTCTGTTTCAAAATTGCTGTTGAATCTTGTGCAGGAAGATTCGCCCATCTGCAATTTGAATAAAAATAGCTCTCGAAGTACGATGCTATGACAATGTAAGCTTTTAATGTGGGATGACAGTACAATGTATCACAAAAAAGCTATATAATCATTAAACTGAACTCTTCAGGATTTGCGAGACAGTAGAGATATTATGGGAGGAATGGCGGCTTTATTGGCTGGTGATTTCTGACAAACTCTACCAGTAATCCACAGAGGTACACCTACAGGTGAAATCAAAGCCTGTCTCAAATCATCAAGTTTATGGGTGAAAGTTGAAAAATTCAGTCTTAAAACAAATATAAAAGCGCACCTTCATAATGATGTAGATTCAGGGAATTATGCAGAGACACTATTAAAAATTGGTGACGAATATTTGGAAACAGAAGCTGAAGGTTGTATTTTACTTTCAGAGAAATTCTGTAATTTGGTAAAAAACGATGTGGAGCTTGTTGCTAATGTTTGTCCACACTTGGAAGAAAATTTAAATAGTGATCACTGGTTATGTGCAAGAGCAATTCTAGCACCAACATATGAAATTGTAAACAAAATCAACATTGACATTTTGAAAGAGGTGCAGGCAGAAATAAAACAGTATTTGTCAATAGATACCATCATGGATACAGAACAAAGCACTTCCTATCCTGCTGAGTTTTTAAATTCACCAGAGCTATCAGGTGTACCCTCACATAAATTTCTGTTGAAACTAAATGTACCAATTATGCTTATATGAAACGTAGATGCACCTCGACTCTGTAATAGGTGTAAGAAAAGGGCGAAAGTGATATTATACCTCGAATCCCAATAATCCCCACTGACCTACCATTTCACTTTAAAAGACTGCAGTTTTCAATCCAAGATAGTTTTCCTGTTACTATTAACAAAGCTCGAGGACAAACATTATGGGTAGCAGGAGTGCATTTGGAAAAGTCATGCTTTTCCAATGGTCAACTATATGTTGCCTGTTTGCATGAATCCAAAGCCAGGAATTTATATCTATTAGCACCGAATGGAAAAATATATAATATAGTATACAGAAGCATCCTAGAATAATACTCTTATTCGTGCTCTTCTGAAAATGAATTAATGTTATTAACAAAAATAAAAATTATTTATTTTTGTAGTGAGATATCTTAATAAAGCATGTTTTTCAGTTTTTTAAATTATATTTTATTTAAAAATTTTTTTAGTAAAACGAAAAAAAAAAAAGATTGAAATGTTTGATATATCCAAATCGGATTTTAAAAATTATACAGAACAGTGTCTTTGCAGCATCAATATGGATTTCTTTTTATCTCAATCAAGAAGGGTAGTATTTACTGAAATTTCATGCGGAGTGTATTTTTAATTTAAAAAATAAGTAATAGTAATTAAGATTTTATCCTGATTATCCTGGTCAGGCAATACGAAAAAAAAATCAAATTATTTCATTTTCTTTTCAATAGTCTTTGAAACTTATTTAAGGACATCAATGCGAGTGAAGCCGCAGGTAAAAGCTAGTTTGTTTCATAAAAAGTATACTTTTGGATAGCGATACTTAATGCTTCCAGTTATTCCTATTGCAGTTTATAGTTTTCTGCTAAAAAAATAGAAATTTAATACTTTGTTAATTTATTCTGTTACTAGATATCTAATCCTAAGACCATGAAAAATTATTACTGTATATTCCAGCATAAAACAGCTTCTGATGTGAAAAATAAAATCAAAATTTACCGGTGCACATTATATGCTGGATATAAAATGATAGATTTAAAAATAAGGAAAAGATGAGCTTTCAAAAATTAGATTTCTTTAGGTACACTGCGAGAGAGAGAGAGAGAGAGAAAATTTGAAAGGTTTCAAATTTTAAATTACGTCAAAAAGGGCTTTTTTTTTAACATTTTGTATGCTACCTTTGTTTATTAAATATCATGTTCTTTGCACTTAAACCATAAGATTCACTTCAAGAGCAATATCACAGAGTAATTTTAAACTGAGCATATCTTTAGAATTTCTGATACACAGTCTCACATGCCGGAGATAAAAATGTTTTTCTGTATAGCGTTGCTATTGCTTGCTTTGAAATCCTTGAGTTTGTTAACCAAAAATTTATTAAAGTTTTATAAAATATGAAATCGATAATAACACAAATTCCAAATTTTGATTCGCAGTAGGATTACGTCATTCAAAATTTGATGGCTCTAGGTACCATTGTTTTATCACAATGTGAGAAACATACATACATTTATGCAGATTTTTCATTATTTAATTTCTTCAAATATAATACAGGATGAAAATATTTGGTGGTAACAATTTGAAAAATGTAGCGGACATTCAGGGTGATTCGACACAAAATCCCAAAACGAAAAAAAAGATGTCCTTCAGGGACAAAGCCCCTTTGGACTAAAAAGGGGACAGTTCTATATCTCCCATTCTACTATGCCGGTTGACGAAATTCAAATTGGCATTTTAAATAGTGTGATTTCATTTTCCTTCCGGTCAGGTAAGGAGCTTTCAGCAACACCAAATATCATTGTTGCAGCATGATTTCCATTTTCTTTTGCACATGGAATAACTTTGCACTTGAAACCAGCACTGTGTTTCATTTTGCAGGAGTCATAGTTACTACTAAAATGGAAGACTAGATCAACTGTATTTCAAGTAAAGCAATTATGACTTACTAAAATCTTCAATGTTCATTTCAAAATAATGGCTTCAAATCAGAAAGACAAAATATGCGATTTCTAATCCTGCGTATTAATTCGGGTTGGAAGTGCAATCCTACTCCAAATTATTTTCCTTTTTTCTTGAAACCCTAGAGTAACATTCTTATGCAGATTTGCCATATCACATGCTAGCCTAATCTGTTTAAAGCAAGATTTGATAAAGATTGTCTATTCTGATGCTGCTGATAAAGATTAACCACTTTATAAGCAACATCACAACAGACAATGTGATAATAACATTAACAATCAAAACATAACGTTGAATATTTTTTGAACAAATACGTGTAGATAAAAAAGCTCCCAGCCCAACACATCAACAATTGTTAGGTAACAGATTCCCCTTGCAGACATAAAGTGGCAATACTAAATGAATAAACCTGAATAGTTTGGTCAAACAAACAGCATGCATTCTTTTTTGGCTGTTTATTGAATGATGTGATTTGCTAGTTTACTCTGAAATGTGAAAGAGTTAAGTACTGCTCTAATATTAAATTTCTGACCAAAGATGATTTTGATCCCAAAGAAATAAAAAATGCTTGGATCATATCCATAGTGATTCATCCCTTTCCTATTTCATAATGAAAGAATGAATAAAACAATTTTGCAAATGCCAAGAATCCACAGGATGATTCTTGTGGAAGTCAACCTCTGGAGAATTTAAATCAGAAAATATTGCTTGTACCCAAGAGGAACTGTTAAAAGATAGGGCAGTGTTAGATGTTAAGAGATAGGACAGTTTAAGAGACAGTGATGTGAGTCTTTCAGTAATGTGAGGTTAGAAAGAAGAGATCGTGGGGCATTTGCACTGTTGCGGGCTTCAAGCTGGCTGGGGCCTTTTTTCCCCCCCAACTGAAGGTTGCTTGGAAGAAATGCCGCCTACGAGTAGCGGAATGGGCATACTCTTGCAATGAGCCCTAAGTGACTATCTGCATAAAAGAGGACAAGGAAAAAAAGTCGAAGATGACACTTACAACTGTATGCAAAATGCAAAGTCAAATTTAGTGTGATATAATTTTACACAGACTTTTCACCTTGCCTGCACTCAAAACTGGTGTGAAAAACTCGTAGTGAACGTTGCCATTATATACTGTTATCAATATTCGGTATCTTGTGTTTCTGATGAAAAGGGCAATTTAGTGCGATATAATTCTACACAGACTTTTCACCCTGCTTGCACACGAAACTGGTGCAGAAAACTCATCATGAACCCAGCCATTAAACTTTCTTGATCTGTATGCGGCAGTTAGCTCGTTTTGGGTTCTGTGGAGATTTCCAAGGAAATATGAACTTCACCCTGTGAGTGATGATTTTTCTTCTTTTTTCTTTTCTATTTAAATGGTGACTAAGTAATGATGAGTTATACTGACATACACATAAACGAAGTGAACAGAATTAAATAATCATCAGTTATTTTAATGAATGGATATTTTAATGAGTTATGAAATGTTTAAAAGAAAATGTAAACTTAGTATTAATATGAGTGTTAATTTTGGAATGATATATAGTATATGTTTTTTCATCTTAAGTTATTGAAGACTTGTTAATTTCGCCTTTTCGGGCATAAGATTCATGTTCCTTGATACGAAACTTTAACGCTCTTTCTGTTTGGCCAATATATCTCAAGCCATACTGACATGATATACTATAAATTCCCCAAGAATTAAAGCCAGAAACAGAATCTTTTAGAGTCAAACCATGAATTTTATTGATAGGGAAGAAGCTGACCCGAAAATTGAATTTGTGGAGAATCCGTGCAACCTTATAACTAACAGAAGGATAAAATGGAAGCACGACAAAGTCATTAATATTATTTCTAACAGCGGAATGTCTTCTATGATGGGAATCTGAAAACTTTTTAACAGCTTTATCAATGATCACGGGAGAAAATCCTCGGTCAATAGCAACTGCTTTTAAATAATTAAGTTCATTGGTAAGCAAGGATTCTGTGGAACAAACTTTGAGCGCGCGAAATACATAATAGTAAAAAGAAGCCATTTTTTGCTTAACAGGGTGGCATGACTTAGCATGGGGTGGTAAACAAACTGCAAAGGGTTTACGGTACACAGTAGTGCTAAAATCAATTTCATTGCGGATTATAAGAATATCAAGGAAGGGGAGGGAATTGTTGGATTCAATTTCAAGAGTGAATTGGATGGCTGGATCAATTGAATTTATAATAGATAAAATCTCGGATAAATCGTCTTTATTACCATCAAAAAGTGCGAAAGTGTCATCTACATAACGAATCCAGAGACGAAAAGATAGTTTATCAAATAATTTTACCTCAAAATAGTGCATATAAATGTCAGCAAGTACAGGACTGAGAGGATTACCCATAGCTAATCCTTCAATTTGACGATAATATTCATTTTGGAAAACAAAGTGGATTTGACTGAGAGAGACTTTAGTAAGCGAAACCAACTCATCAATTTCAGTATGTGTGAAATGGAATTCCCTAAGCCTAGTTTCAAGACATTTTAATGCTCCTTCGACTGGAACATTAGTAAACAGTGACTTGACATCAAATGAAACCATAATGGAACGCAGTGGAGAAATACCTTTAAGTTTATCGATGACTTCAGCAGAATTTTTTACAGTGTGAATATTGTTACAAAGTAAAGGAGAAAATCTGGAAACTAAATATTTGGCCAAAGGATATGATGCTGTATCGATGTTGGAAACAACTGGTCGAAAAGGAATCCCAGTTTTGTGGACTGTTGGGAGAGCGTAAAGCCTAGCACAGTTAGCAATAGGTGGAATAAGTGATTACTTCAACTGTGTTGGGAGTATGTGAGAAGATTTAATAGTTGTTTTAACTTTTGTGACGTCCAAAGTTGAAGGATCTTTAGGGATTGAGCAGTATGGGCCTTCATTTATCAGTTTAGAGACTCCAGCAATATATGTGGGTTTGTCCATAACAACGATCTGTCCGCCCTTATCAGCTTTAGAAATAATAATATTAGTATCAGAATGAATTTCATGTAAGTTCTCTCTTTCCTTTTTGGTGAGATTCAAACCCAAAGATTTGTTTAATAAAGACCTGCAGCTGCCCTCAAAATCGATTGAGTGTTTTTAGTGAATGTACGCCAAATACAAGGTTGTTTCAGCGAATTTGATTGTCACATTGGCGTGTTTCTCCTCTATTGTAAATAGCTTACTATTTTTACCCGAGCACCAGCGAAGACTTATTTCTCCTTCTGTTTCAGGTTGGGTTTTATTGGGTGTGAGTTTGCATTGATTGAGTTAATTGATTCTAGAACACTTGATTAAATGTAATGTGGGATATATCAATCACACAATTCATCTCCTCCACTACTTTACACAGCTTCGGATTCAGAGTTTTCAGTTTATTTTTAGATAGAATTTTATCTTTCTTTATTTTAGTTTTGTCTGGCACCAGTTAAGTCAAGCAGTTTTAAAACTTAAAAAGTTAAATCACTTAAATTTTCACTACTCAACAAAGTGCTGGCCAAGCGACTGGTCCACCTTGTCCAATCCATTGAGGGTCAAATGTGGCATTGAAATGATTGCACACACTATTGCAGAAATGGACTGTAGCCCCATCATGCTAAAACCACATTTGAACAGCAATTGGAACATTATCAAGTAGTCCTGGTAATACCTCTTCCAGAAAGATTTGATACATTATGCTGTTGAGTCAATGTGATAGCAAGTATGGGTCAATAAGGAAATAATTCACAATAACCATCCACACATTAACAGATAACCACTTCTGGTTTAAGATGGCCCACACATGGCAATTGTGAAAATTTAAAAAAAACTCTGTCTCATGTAAAG
The DNA here is from genome assembly GCA_000611955.2 of Stegodyphus mimosarum. Lineage (NCBI taxonomy): Eukaryota > Metazoa > Arthropoda > Arachnida > Araneae > Eresidae > Stegodyphus > Stegodyphus mimosarum. The sequence continues at coordinate 196,720 of KK121695.1, read as the reverse complement.
GCGGCCTCGTCTCTGAGAAGTATACTTGTAGAAAACCTCGGAGTGAAAGTATTCTGCTGAAAAAAAAAAACAATAACAGAAATCTACGTGCTGAAGAGAAGAAGGGCTGCATTCAGAGCTTGCATTCTCCATACGTAAGTATGGAAAAAGTATTTCTTCGCTCAAAATTTTCCATACAGTATTTTTACTCACTCACGCCAATCAATCTTCAACCTCTATCAGAATACTTTCTTCCATTTCCAGAACTCATACATGTCTCAAGCAATCAGCATCTAGTCTCTTGACATGAAATGAATCGCACTAGCAAAGCTGATGGTGTAAAGCATGGAAAACTTTTGAGGCTTCTGGCTTTGTCCTCTTGGGGAAACATTCACAGTGCAATCTCAAATGCCTCTCTTCCATTACAATTTACATCCCTCTACATAAGATACGTGTCTGCTTTCTTAGAGAACATAAATTGCTCCATCGCAAACAAAATTCTCTAACAGCAAAGAATTGTTTGAAACTCACATAATGCTATTCAAACTCAATAAAATTTATTGCAGATGATTTGATAATGTGAACTAAATAAACCTCCATATTCAATTTTTTCTTCTAAAAAATTCACCTTTTTTAAGTCTAAAAACTGTCTGTTCTAAAAAATCTTTTACAAAAATACATACAACATAACTGTTTGTAACACTGCCCTCTACTGGCGCACAGTGTACCTCGATCACTGAATCAACACTTCTAGAGCTTTACCACTGTTAATGGTCAGATGTTTCAGCACTTACTGTAATATTATGTAGATAAAGAGGGTCCTCCCCAACACTTCCTGTTTTTCCCACCTACACTTTTCATTTCCAACCAACCACTGCTAAACAAAAAAATGCTTTTTTATGTGTATTTTACCTACCCTTAAAGTTTAACCCATGAATTCAGGAACACCCTGTATATGTTAACTCTTAGCTTTGTCTTCTTTTCTCTTAGCACACATACCTACTGCAATACAAAAGAAGCATTACACATGACATTACACTAAGAAAATGCACTTATCATTATCAAAAACAACTTCTTTTAGTCCCTGCTATCTTCCAGTCATTATTTGGTGATATAAAACCACTAGATGGATTAGCATAATCCTTATGATTTTAATACATATAATTGAAAGGTATTATATTTGATAGTAAGCTGCTTAATAATCCAAAAATGATACCAAAGTGGAACCAAAACAACAAGATATTAATAACGACATTTAACATTTACTTAATTTATGCATATACAAATCAGCAGTAGCAAATGATACAGATTCTTTGGTTCACACTCCTATGGGTAAAGCATTAAGTGATATACGACATCCCTGAAAACGGTCCCAGATTCTCTTATAACATATTTGGAGTTATATGTATATTTTAAAATATCCAGTATATAATGCATAGGTAGTATAAATGAATCATAATTCATGGCATGTACTACTGCACTGTGAACATTAATACTATTTCATAATTTTTAACAACTTATTAAGAAGATTTATAACCCCACAGGTCAAATTACTGCATTAGATCATAACACTACACATTTTTTCATTCAGTTTAAGGAATACACACCTGTAAAGCACAGTTCATCAGTCTGACAACTAAATCAAACTGCTGATGTTCTAGCATTGCTTTGTTTCCTGTTACATGTAATGCAAGTTCCTGTGTTAGCGCTAAACGAGCAGTCTTGTTTTTTAAAGCTCGAAGAACAGCTGGAAATGTCTGAAAACACAAAACTGCTGTTAATAGAAATAGCCAGCACATATTTTTTATTTAATTATTAGAAACCAAAAATTTTAATGAGTCTTAAGTCCTAATTTATCAAATAAACAAATAAATAAATAACGTTTTACATAAAGTAAATACCTTTCTTGCATCAGAAATTTTATTTTCAAAGATACAGTTGACACAACTTCGTAGAACTTCAAGGCGCCTAGCACTGTTAGTAACTAAGCCTCGGTTGTCAAGCCATGATGATGCTTGAGGTCCAACAGGCACTATTCTTGGTTGCTGAGGTTTAATTGCAGAGAGTCTACAAATATAAATTATTTAAATTCACTATATGACCTTATCCATAAATATATGATTTCTCATTTTCATGCTTATAATTTCTATGCTCAGTCCAACAATAATCCTTAAAATTATCTTTGATGTGTTTGATTATTAAAACATCTATAACTTTAAATAAAAATAAAATAAAAAAAAAAACTTTCACATACCGAAGAAGTAATTTTAAAAATAATTTTAACAGACAAAAGCTTAGAAGAATTGTAACAATAATTAGTAACAGAATATTTATGATTTTTTAAATTTTCTTACACAAGTGCTCTCATGCAAAACTGTAAAGCTGATTCGTTTGAAGATTTATCATACATCTGAAAAGCAGGAATAGTTACAGATGGAGTACAAAATCATATGAAAACTCATGAAATTTCAGATAATTTTTATTAAGAACATTTTCAACTAATGTAGACACTGTATGTGACACTGATGAAGCCATTTCTTCTGCTGAGTAATTCCTAATTCCAAAAGTTAACTGGCAACAGAATTTAAGCACAAAATGTGAACTCCAAATACCTCTACAAATGTTCAATAATGTTTAAGTAAAGGGACTGAAGGGCTCGGATAAGATACCCTACTTCATCATCACACTCTGTGATCCATGCTCCAGCACATCCAGCACTGCGAATAGGATAGTTGCCATCTAAAAAAAGTGCTTGCTTTCCAGAAAATAAAATTTGGATAAAAGGTTGAACATTATCAGCTAGGATGCTCCAATAACAATCTGCTTTGTCTTCCTATGCAGAATAATATATAGGCCAAGAATGCGCCAAGATTATAAAGCCTAAACCAACAGGAAGACACCTCCATGCTTCACAGTTGGCAAAAGGTAGGCAGGCAGAAATGTTTCTGTGGGTTTTCTCCAGATAAAAATGTGCCAGATGGTCTGAAATAAAATGGATGTTGGATACAAACTAGATGACTTATTAACACTGCTGTGGGTCCCAGCCTTGGTGAGTTATGCACCACTCATATCACTTGAAAATATTAGGCAACATCACCAACGATTTATGAATTTCTACTCTGCCACAAATGTTTAGGGCATGAAGTTCCCTTTTGGCAGTTTTGGTTGAAAAGGAATCTCGAAGATGAGTGTTCATATCTAATGTTACCTGGGATAGTGACTTTGGGCCATTATGCTCTTCACTATGTATCTATCTATCTTTTCAGTCAGTTTCATCTTTTGCCTGCTGATGTACTTTGGAAATGGCATCTTACAGTCTTTCATTACACTATCATATGGCTAATACTGTGCTACCTCCAAAGCGTTTTGCTGTTTCCATAACCAAAAATAGTATTTGGAAATTTGTCATTTCAGTATCTCTCACAAAGTACGAGATGGACTCGTGTAACATCTATGACAGCTGCTGAGAGGCTGATACCTTTCCCTTCACAGCCACTAAGTGGTAATATGCAGGTGTGAAATGCAGTATACTTTTTTGTAGGTGTTTATATTATTTTGTACTTCAGATATATATATACAGAATGAAAACTAAGAACTTGAAAGGTTCTTCAAAAGCAGTAAATAATTTTATGATCGACAACTTTTTATGCTTTTAAACAAGATGCTTCCAAATGTCTTTTCAACAAAGGAAAACAATTTACATTAAATACAGAGGCATTCTTAGCAAGTGAAAAAATTATATCAACAATTCTTATTATTTCTTTTAATTTATACATTTTAAAGCCTCTTTTATTTTAAAAAAAACTATATGCCATTCTGTATATTGTTTTAGGTGATTAAAAAGGTATGTAAAATACTTCAAGAACTTATAAAAAAATGTATAAATGAAAAACAGTCCAGAACAGGGACCAGACTTATGAAGAGACGATTATAAACAAATAAACTGTGCAGCAAAGGCTGCTGCATATTACATAAAAAATATAATAAAAGCGGAAAACCTTAATAATGAATCATACCTTCATAAATTTTCACCATAATACTAATGTAAAATTTTTTCCCATAGTAATTTTTTCCATTGCTCTATGCACCGAGTTAATATACGCATGGTTCTGCTGCATATATGGTTAAGATGATTTAACTGTTAGAAGGCATCCTAATTTTATTTTCATAGTTTCCATTCTTGAAACAATAGATTCAATGGTACAGTACTGATAATATTTATTGCCTAACTTGATTCAAATGTTTAAATTTACACACTATGGATGAAGCTCAAAATGGCGCATTTAAAAACACTAATTGGCCAACATTTGATGAAAATTTTAAAGAAATTCTGCAACAATTTTAGCTGGTAATATTTCTCGTAATGTGGGAAAAGGTTGTCTGTAATTACTCTCTTCATGCTTTAATTCTGAAAATGCTACTTTTACTTCTAAGTACTGGGATTTTTTTAAAAAATTCAACAGAATAACTGGTCATATATTGAAAAAGCTTACTTTAGAAGGCATTGCTCAACAAGGGGGAGGAAAATAAAACTGCATAAGAGTAGGCATCATTATTAAAAATATTATTTAAGATACTTACTTTGCCCTGAGCGATTGTTTAGACATGCCTTCATCTATTATATCTTGTACAATTTTTGAACATATGATAGGAAATGGTGGCTGATGAATTCGAGTAAAAGCTCCTTCAGTAGGTTTTGGTATTTTCTGTACATAAGGTTGAGGATTTGGATTCTCCTAAAGAAAAGAAGAAAACGTTATGTTTATTCTAACATCAAATTAATCATTGATGAATTAGAATGTATATTTATCTAACATTTTCAAGTCTTTCACTAACATATAATATTATATTTCTGGTGCTTTCAACTTATTTCCTGGTGCTTTCAACTGCAAGGCATGGTGAAACTTGGCGAGCTCAATATTCTAGAATTTTCCACCCATCTTCTGCCAGAGATATTATTAATACTACTTTTTAAGAGGGTGGTGCAAGTCTTTAATATAGCACAAAAATACAAATATTACAATACTGTAATCTGTCAGCACATTTCCATTTTTTATTAAGTTATACGTTTCCTAATCAACCATTTTTCACTTCAAAAAAAACTAAAAATGTCAAAGCCTACTAATATAGGCAGGTCGTAAAATACAATGAATGAAAATTATTAAATAAATTTATGAGAATAAATAAATATTTAAATAATGCATAAAATTGCATGATCAATAAATAAATAAAGTTAGCAATATAAATCATATGAGAATAAAAGGTACTTATGGGTTTTACAACGTTACATATAATACCTGGACACCAGTGATTTCTCTCTGGAGACAAAAAGACTTCCAGTCACATTTGGTAATCCTTATCCACTGTTGCACTGAATATTTTTTCCAAAAATCCATAAACATTATTGTGATGGCAATTATGTTGTATGTAGAAAATTCCATTAGTGTTTTTGCAGTTCCATTTTCAACCATTAAAAAAAAAAAAAATGCATGTTTGGCGACATATGCCACTGACAATCCATTTTTCAAGTAATAATCTTCCAGCACGGTTTCTCCGCTCTTCTAATTACATGCAATATCAAAAATGCTAGTTTTATGAGAATTGCCCCCCCCCCATATAGGATACAATTCTTTTGAAATAAACTGAAGTTTTCTGAATTACTTTGTTCTTTATTATTTTCACCTGATACTTACTTTTTGATGTTTTGTTTCTTAGTGCCAGAAAACTATCAAAAAGAATATGTGACCCAATGTAACAAATAAATGCTAAACAAAACAGTAAATTTAAAATGATAAATATTGTATAAAATTTACATAAAATTAAAACAAATGGAATCACATGAAGTAAGCTATTAAGATGGAGGTTAAAATAAAAAGAACATATATCTTGCTTATTTTTCTCTTTTTTTACCAATTTTATCAGACGAAAATCGAGAGGGAAAAATTATGCAATTTGTTTAATTTTTGAAGGACACAGTTACAATAAGAACATAACAAATGTAAAGTAGTCATGGACAAACTACATTATTTCTTTCAAAGAAACTTACACTTAAATAAGAACACCTAGTACTATTAACATTACAATATGTAATAAGATATCTTCATTTCCACTTTCCTGTAACTTGAATCTTGCTTGTTCTTATTGCTATCTCTTCTTCTCCTGACACGTCAAATCATCCATAAATAATTAGAGAAGGTGAACATAACAAAACTGTAGACTGAATGTTAGTTCTCAATTGCTTCACTGTGATTGACTGGTTCTTATATTAGGTTGGCATAAAGTTCAACAGCTTAGACGGGAAAGGTTTGGTGTGACCCCTGCAGATAATTTGCAAGGTTTTTGTCTTTATTAGTCACACAAAAACAATCACTACACAGGCGAACCCATTTCAGAATTTAGGGAAACTCATTTTCTGAATGCATTGTGGAAGGGGAAAATTATGCAAATAGAGAATTCAATAAATAGAATAAATTTTCAGAACCTGTGCAAAATCTGGAGAAGGGGGAATATGCTAGGAAACACAGCAAATAGTCCAAACAACATTTGATTTCATTTAAGTTAAATACATCCATTAAAGCATATTTTTAATTCAAATATTTCATGAAAAAATATAATCTATATCATTCTGGGAGATTCCATGAGATTCTATTCAGGAAAAAATAGAATCTACCTCATTTGAGGACTAAGGATGTAATGGCTAAAACTGCATGTTTTTTAAAAAAACAGAAATTCAAAGCTTTTGGAATCTTTTCATTCCAAAAAGTGAAAAAATTTAACACTTGTACAATGACAATACAAATAAACTCCCTGAGTTACATGACTTCCTTTATTTGGTCATGAGATTTATTTCGTTACTCGGTGTATATTAGCTTATAATTTAAAATATCTTTCATTCTTAGTTTCTTTAATTATGTAACTATCATTTTAATGAATTGAAGTTTATGAAAACAGAGACTAAAATACACAATTGTACAAATTAGTTAATAAATGCTGCTTAAATGCAAGTCTTCAGGAACAGATTCAAAATGCTACGCTATGCAGAAGGCCAAGCATCAGGATGATAAAGAAAATGCTGCTAAAATGATTCCCCATTCAAGGAACCTCAAATCTGCCATTATCTTAACAAATGTTAATTATAAATATGTATTTCAGATTTTTGCAACTGCAGGAACAGGTCTAATCATAGCTTTTATGTCAAGTAATTTTTTGTACAAAATTATTAAACCATAGCAAAACTGAAAAACATTAAAAAAGACATTTAGTAATTGCTAATTGCGTAATCCTTAATGAAAATTGTATAAACCATAATATGATTTTTTTAAAACCACGAATTATTATTCATTTTTTAATGAGACCATGCTAATTAGTTTTCTTTCATGATCCACCAACCAATTTTTCTACCATTTTGTACAGTAAGCCTCCCCCACCCCCACCTTTACAAAACCAGATAAACTTTCAGTCCCTTAAAGTTCATTATAGCCAAATTCAACTGCAGCATCATACTAAAATATAAAAATATGAACATGTGCATATTGCTTAGATTGGACTGAAGTGAACATGTGCATACTGCTTAGATTGGACTGAAGTGAAAATGCGCATTCAGTTATATTATTAAACCTGCTCAACTGCACCTCTGAAGTTGATTTTATTTCAAATTTTGAGGGTTAAAGAATTTAATCCTCAGAAGTAAAAGTTCCTTATTATTACAGGTTTATATAGTCATAGTATATGTCTTACATGCATTAACTCGTCTGCAATAGAGAGATCTATAGAAACAGTAAAACAAATATTTCAATAAACGTGTGTCGAAGTGAATTTGAAAAATCCTACAGCAGGGATTTGAAAACTTTTTTTTTTCCTTTGGAAAGGGCCAGACTGTAAAAATTTCAGTTAGTTAAGTTGCTCAGGTCAGCAGGTCAGGCAGAAAACTCAAACTTATTTACATGTGTAATTCTGAAAAAAAATTATTATTAAAATCTTTATTAGGAAACATATTAAATATCAATTTAGCATATCATTTTTGAGAACAATTAAAGGTCTGATGAAAGCTCTTCAATTGAACAGTTAAATGGATTTTGAAACATGGAAATGTCTTTTGCACTTACATTAAGATCTGAAAAATGCTGCTGCAGCTAAAGTTTAAAAAATATATCTGCAACATTTTTTTTTTTAATGGAGATTTTGTTAACATTTAAATTTTTTCCCAGCACAGAAAATGATCAAACTTGTTTAATGTAAGCTGCGTTTCATCTAAGGAGAATTTTTGGTGATATTACTTTACAACAAAATACATTTGATACACGAGTGCTATTTTTCTCTTTAATTTTCTGTTAAATTTATTAAGATATCCCATGATGTCTGCAGCAAAATGACAATTTCCATTGCCCTTCATTGTTTGATAACAGTGGTTACAGATAGTTTTTCTTGAATTATCACAGGTTTTGAATATTTAGCTCCTTCATAAGCCAACTTAAACTTAGCCTTTACCTGTTCCAAACATATTTTTACCACTATTAGTCAACGCCATATTTTAACTGCTTCCATTGCAAATTGCACTGTGTTAGTGTTTTCTTGACTTTATTGAAGATATCTTCAATGTAGTTGTTCTATGCAGTTAGTTAAGTTGTTCAGGTAAATGTTCCATGCAGATTATTCATAGAAGCTCATTCTTCAGTCACCTGAACTCAAGATTGACTCCTTAAATTTACAGCACAATTAATGTTTGTTGATTTATCAATAGTTGACGAAAAGCACTTGAAATTTTTTGTCTTGTAGTTAATTGACTTTTGATTAGGCTTCCAATGTCCTCGGCTCTTCAAACAATTGTTTTCACTTAAAGACAGACAGATCAAAACACAACCATTTTCTATGGGCACATTTCTTCATCTCCCACAAGCAAAGATGGTTTAATTAATTCACCATCAATAAATAGTCAGATTTCTTGACTAATAAATGAACTATTTGTAAGCTTCATTATAATCTTTTATTTGTATGAATAAATTTCATTGTAAGGAAGAATTCCATTTTAAACTTTCAAATTTTAGAAACTGTTCACTTTCCACAAGTTTTGAACATTCTGCTGTATGCTTTGGTAATGGCATTGTATACTGCACTCTTTTTCCATACTTATTACGTCATTACATATGAAAGAAACAAAATACTCTATAAACATAACACTGTGTTTAATTCTATGAAAAAATAATTCACATTTAATGTTTTAAGAAGACAACATTTAAAATACAATTTTCTCTTCTTTTCTCTCTTTCAATGGTGGGTAATAAATAAAATAAAATGAAAAGAAAAAACTTCACAGAGACCATAACAGACAACACCATATGCAATAACCAAACAAAACTGTCAGAAGTGGCAACACTATACTGCAAAAGATAATAGAATGTGAATATGCAACCACAGTAGTGTCACATGTGGTCATTGCATTACAGCACAGTTTTACTTATTTTTTCATGTAAAAACAAAACTTGCAGGCAAGTTTAAAAACATGCAGACTTCCACAATTGGTCCATGTGTCACACTCTTTGACAATTCCTGTTCCAAGGTATTTTATCTCCAAATGAGTACACTCCCAGACATTCTGAGAAATTCTTTCTCAAGTCTTCGATATTATTTTACTGTTATTATAGTTTTTTATAGAATTTCTTAGATCTTCCAAACTTTATACGATTTCTTCCCACTAATTTCAACTCAATTACTATTTTCCATCTTACAATCCTAAATTAAATCTCTCTACTTTCTTCAAAATATTAGTGTTGAATTGATATGAATAGTCACTATTTTCACTTATTACAATCCTAACTCAATCACTATTTTCCATTACTACAATCCTAAATTAAACCTTTCTACTTTCTTCAAAATATCAGTGTTGAATTGATATGAACAGTATTTGAAAAAACTTAAGTAATGAAAATTCTGAGAACAGAACTGGAAAGACTGTGAATCAACTAGAAGATGCAGAAATTTAGTCCCAAAAGTTTGCATCCGTAGTATATTTAATTCTTGGTTAAAAGAAAAGAAAAAGAAAAAATCCTTCATAAATTAAACTGCTATACCGGAACTGTAGTGCACTGTTTTTGTGTCAAAGTTTTTATTTTGTTTATTTATTTATTATTGTAACCTAAATTATTAACATTCATACAAAAATTGGGAATTATTACATAAATATTATTTTAAATTTCTCATTACAACATTACTGAAAACTAAATTGAAAGTAAAATATATGTATAAATTATAACTTCATAAGTAAAAAAATGTAAAACTGAAATAACACAATTTGGTGGTATAATAACATCTGCACTAATATGTACAGAGAATCGATTTTAAATTTCTTGTGATATTCTCCATCATTATTGCAAACCCAGTGTTATAAAAGTATAAACCAAGCTAATACAAAAAAGAAAACAAGTCATCAATACCATTAAGTACCCTCTAAATTTTCAATGGAATTAAAACAAATTATTTATTACTAACACAACTTATTATAGAGTGCGTGGTAAAAAAATAAAATAAGATTCTTAAATAGAAGATTTGTCATAATAAATAAAAGTTCAATGCTATTTTCTACAAATTAATAAATTATTTTCGAAATTATAATAATAGAAAGTAAATATGAATGGACTTATTATACTTACAATGGCTAAGTGCAAAAAAAAAATCCTCTCTTTTTAATATATTACTGTTCTTTTCAAAACACCATTATTTTACCCTTTGGTACATTATTCAAGCTTTCTTCAAAACACTCTAAATTAACCTTCTAAATATACATAAACATTCTAAATTTTAGCTTTTATATTTATTATTCATGTTACACAAACAATATATGATGGACAATATCCCAAATACAAAATATTCATCTTTTTTGTTATCAAATCACAAGAAACAAAAATTCAGTTATTGAAAGCCAGAATAATACTTCAATAATTTATTTTATACTTTATTAGCAAACACAAATATACATACATTTAAATATAACTGTTGTGCTAATTCTTGGATATGTTGCAAAACTAATGATGGGTTTTTAGATTCTGCTTTCAGCATATCCTGCATGCTTGCATATATCTAAAAAGAAAAATACAATATATATATTTTCTATTTTAATACCTAAAATAAAGTAATGAACACAAATTACAATCAAATTTAATCCAAATGTCTTTCTCATAAAATGGACATTTTTAGCACTCTAAATTACAAAATAATTTCAACAATCAAAAAGTAAACGGAAGGGGAAAATTTCACATTTTTGAATTTAATACACTAATATTTTTAAAATATTATTTATGAATAAAAAATACTGATAACAAATAAGAAACAGGAAATTCAATCCACTCACATCATAAAACATGAAATCAGTCTATATCACTAATCTGACACTGCTTTAGCTGCCTGTTTGATGTAAAGTTGTCTTCCTTGAGTTTTAAATTAAAATTATAATAATTCTGCCGAAATAAAGCAGAGAAACTATTCAGTCATTTCTTTTTTTAATTACTTGAATAAAGTTGTGTTTTGCATTTCATTAACAATATTTATATTCTGATTTAAGAGTTAGATTTTAAACTACTCTTAAATAAATCAATTTAAATATATAATCAATTTAACGCCATGAATTTCTTTTAAAATTTTTTAAAAAATTTCACATAGTTTAATATGTTTTAAAATCATACATTTCCTCCCTTTTGGGTTCAACTTACCAGTTTGTTATGGGGGGGGGACAGTTTTTCCTGCAACAGAACCATTATAACTATACAAAAAGAGTCGCCAAAATTGGCTCTTTTCTGCTAACAAGCATCATTCATAATTGTGAGCTAAAGCACCAACTGTAGTAACTTGTTTATACCATAGCATGAATAACTATGAAATGAAGTCACTGCAATTAAAGGGGATGAATGAACATCAATCCAGTAAATTTCGCTTTTAAATTTTTAGTTGCTTTCAACAGCTGATTGTTTTTGATGAAAGAATCAGTACAGATCACATGATTTGGCAATTTTAAGTGATGAACAGTCAATCCTTAATTAAGACAAAGGTATCATTTATATCTAAAAAACTTTCTTTTTTTTTAAAAAAAAAGAAAAATGTATTTTACTGTTACTGAAACACTAAAATGATGTTGTAGTGAAAGATAATGCTGGGAAAGAAATGTTTACGAAGTGGAAATTGGTTTAAAAGTTTGGACATTCAATTTTTCTGAGAGTTCTTATATTTATTTCCTTCTGATGTAAAAAGCTCATGTCGATAGAATTGTGTCAATTGGAACTAAAAATCAGTCACTGCAACATTGTCAATATAATAGCAATAACTTTGTTTGGCAGACATGTGATAATTCACTACTTTCTCAACTTTCAGCAAGGATTAGATGTTTTGACTAAGTTACTGATTAAAGTGGACAAAAGTCTCTTGGCTCACAGAAAGTATAACTTTGTCTGCATTCTTCCAACTTAAGAAAAACTCAATGGGATCTGCAAAAATCAAAATAGTCTTTCTAAGCTGTTGCACCTGACCATTCAGCAAAAATTTTAATTGCAGCAATATATGAAAATACGGCAGAAGAGAATGAAATTTACTGATTTGTTAGAAAGCAGATAAATTGGCCGTTGCTGGTCATACGCACTTCCAAGTTCATCATAAATATAATTTTGTTAAAGGATATAATACATAACCCATCAAAAGGTGGCAAGGTAAGAGCACTGCCCACCACTATCTATATGCTTACCTTATCAAACTCATGTGGTGTCGATCCCATGAGAAGAAGCAAATATTTTTAGCAATGTTAAACAAATTGGCAACTTTATGCTGCGTAATCAGAAAATAATCTGGTAAAATTTATTTTGCACTCATCTCCTTTTTTAATTATTATTATTTTGAATTTTTTTTTGGGGGGGGGTGATGTTAAACATTTGTCACCTCACTGGATTTCATGCCACATTTATATTTGGCACTAACTGGTACCTCATTAATACCACAGAAAGAACCCTCAAATCTTTATCACATTTTGTAATTTCAAAATTTTTCTAAACTGATCTGATTTGCAGTATTTTAATTGAAAGAGACAAATAAGTTAATTTAAATGCTAACATTATTAAATTTCAAAAAAAGGTAACATTTTAATAACATTAAAAAACTGACAAAACAGTTTAGATGCACTAAAGAATTCAAAAAATAATACCTCTATTTCTTTAAAATGGAGGATAACCAAGTACAAAATAATTTTGTAATATTACCAAATATATAGCAGGTACCCTTATTAAACTAAATAAAAAGTTGGTGACATGTGTAGCCAGTGACTGATTACTAGACCTAAAAAATTGCATTCATGATTAACTTTGAAATTATCAAACCTATCCATTTTAATCGAGCAGATTTCTAAAAACTTGATTACATCATGATTTTTTTATTTGAATGATTATGTACTGAAGGAACAAAATGCTAGTTAAGTCTCTCAGTAGATAATAAGTATCTATTACACTTTAAAAAAAATTTTAAATGCTAAATTAATTCTTGATTAGCAAACAAACTTTCACCCACTTGACAAATGAGTCTAGATTATCATTATTACTATTTCTGCTATCTTGTGACACTAGCCTCATGCATATAATTATTTTAATCAAGTATGATGCAATTTGATAAATTAAGCTGCTACTGCATTTTTACATTTCCCTCTGGTTTACTAAATTCACTGCTTTTGATCTCTAATAGATGCAAGTGCATACATGATTTGCACTTAGCTAATAGATAGGCAACAAAAGTAGTTGCTTACTATTTCAAGGATAAGTATTAGATTTTGAGTCTTACTGAAGCCTGCCAAGTAGATTTTGGAAGTTGAAGAAAAATTATAAGGGATTAAAAAGTCAACAATATAGTAAACAAAGTTTACCCTTGAATGGTGATGAGAAAAGCAATGGGATTTAGAAAAAATGATATGATAAGCAGAGAGATATACTTAATGAGGTTTCATAGCATAACTTCTTTAACTTCAAAGAATTTTCCAACTTTGAAAGACAAATTATAAGTTACATACTTCAGATATATAACTTCTGAACAACTCTTATTAAAAATCTTATTAAAAATCTTATTAATATCACATATATCATTTAATTCTATAATAAAATTAGCAAAAAATGCTTTGATACAATTATTTACAAAAATTATATTCATTAAAAGTTACTAACTTCATCAAAAATATCACAGACTCGGTAAGGAGGACCTCTTTCAGAGACAAAAGTATTAAAGAACATACAATCTAGAACCTTTATCAGGAAGTCACAGTCTGAAAATGTCTGTTGTCCTAGAAATGCTGCCTGAAAAATATTTATATTTCAAATTTTCATACTAATTTGACTATTAAATTATTAATAAGCAAATGATTTTTACATAACTCTAAAAACATTTATGCTGTGGGTTTACTAAATTTTATCAAAAATTAACTGACTATTTTTTACTATAGCCAGACTATTAAACATTAAAAGAAAAACTAAAATGAGGAAAAATTAATATATTTAACAAATTTCTGTACAAATGGAACATGTATAAAAAGTATAGGAAACTCTAAGAATTTTTATGGAAATTAATAATAAGATAAGAAATAATCTCTGCATTAGAATAATGAAGATCAAAGACAGCAACTGATGCTAAGCATCAATAAACTAAAATTCACTGAGGAGATTTTTCTCTATTTAACCTACTAAAAATATTGATAAATATGCTTTATGATTTTTGTACTAAGCCACTTTTTACATGTCATTTAATTCAATTCACAGCATTAAAACATTTATTAATACGAATTTTGAAATAATGAATGCATTTTCCAGTAAATTTTTAAAAACTGAACCTGTGTGCACTTTTCAAAATAATGGTGGTTTAAAAAATACGCTTAATTTTACAAAACATTATTATTAGTTAAACTAAATTTTAAGGATTAAAATTATTTTTAATAATGTTTTTCACTAGTTAAATTCTCGGGCTTATTTTGTTTTGCAATATAAGAAATCAACTTTATTTAACATGACACCAGTGAAATATGCAGTAAAAGCCCAAATATGTGCCATTTGGTTAACCAGAAAGCTCCAGTAATTGGAATATTTTAGACTTAACCTCAGCCTTAGTGGTTTCCATAAAGGTACAGCAACCTTGGGCAATATGCTTCATATAAAGACCTCTATCCATCATACATTCATAAAAAGAAACCATTTGGTTTTAGTATTTTTTGATATAGAGAAGGCTTATGATATAGATATGGCATTCTACAAGATCTCTTGACTTGCACAGTAGCTTATCAATTTTCAAGCAGAATTTTTCAAAGGCTAGGACTTATCAAGTGAGGACTACATCTGTGTTGTCGGATATCTTTTACTAAGAGGAGGACATGCCTCAAGACAGTATCTAAAATGTAACTTTTTTTCAGTGTAAAAATAAACTCTCTCTTAAAAGAATTTCTTCCATTTCAGGTACACTGTATGTTGATGACCTCCAGATAAGTTGTCAAGGTGCAGATATGAGATATGTGGAGAGACAAGTGTGGATCACAATTAACAGGAACTTAAACTGGTCAAACCACATGGTTTCAGTTTTAAAAGTCAGAAGACCATTTGTGTATACTTTGCAGGATTTACTGCACTACTAAGCAAATAAAACTCAGCATCAAAAATAAATATAAAGTAAAATAACACCAACAAGAAATAAATTTAAGAAATAAACCTGTACTACTAATAACAAAGCACAAATATTGACATGTCTGCTGTGTATAACACAATATTGATCTAACCTTATGAAAAGCAATAAATGGTTTAGGATGAATTCTGATGATAGTGAGACATGAACGATAGCCTTGAAGTAGCTGAGAGAATGCTCGAAGGAAGATAGCTCTGATTTCTTTGTCCTGAATAAGGAAGGGGGGAGAGAAAGAAAGTTTTAGTAGAGTAATACATTAATCATATAATATAATAATTGCATCATAATATAAGAATATCATGTAATATAAAAATTGCATACATTAATCATGTAATATAATAACTGCATAATCATGTAATATAATAACTGCATAATCATGTAATATAATAATTAACTCTATGTTAATATAAACTGATGCAAGCATTTCCATAAATAATATGATGCATTCAAAACTATTTCTTTTCGCAATTAAAAGGTAAAGAGATATTGATTAAAAGATAAAAAGGAAATAATATGCTACACTTTTTTATGATATACACTGGTTATCATAAATTAAGGAAAAATCACAAAAATCACAATTATTGAAAAAGTTACAAGTAGAATTTTATGAAACTTACCCACAATATACAACACATAGTAAGGCACCAAATAACATAAAAACAAATTAACAGAAAATTATGGTGGTATAGAAATTAGCACATGTAACAAAATGAACAAATCGAAGGTGTCAGTTTATTATAGGAAAAGTACCTTCACTATGAAGTATGATCGCCTCTAGAAGCAATACAGCACATACAGCGATGTTTGATGCTTTCAATTATGCGGTCTATCAGTTCCAAAGGAAGCGAGAGCCATTGCGCTGGCAAGGGTCTGAGGGAACGGATTGAGAGCAGCTAGACGTCTCCCTAAAGCATCCCAAACGTGCTCAATAGGATTCAAGTCCAGGGATCGAGCTGGCCACTCTACGCGATATAATTGTTTCCTGTTGAAGATAATCATCTACAATGTGAGCCCTGTGTGGTCTTGCATTGCCGTCCTGTAACAGGAAAGCATCACCTATTGCCCCGGCATATGGGCGCACATAAGTATCAAAGGATATTATCTCTATAAACCTGAGCATTCACGGTTCCCCTTGGAAAAACATGGAGGTCTGCGCGTCCACCCCAAACACAGACACTGCCTCTTCTGTATGCATCTTTTTCACGGATGTTTGACAGATGATAATGGGTTGCAGGTTCTCTCCATATCAAATAATGCCTACTATCACTTCTTAGACTAAACCTGGACTCATCCGTAAATAGAACAGCCCTCCATTGATCAGGTGTCCAGTGGACATGTTGTCATGCCCACTGCAAACGGTCCCTCCTATGGCGTGACATAAGCGGCACGCAAATGGCTGGTCGCCTCCCATACAGATGACCTTCATGAAACCTTCTACGCACAGTTGATGTTGACACCAACCTTCCGGTGGCCGCAACATCATCAGCCTCGTCGTAGTAGTTGGCCGTCCTTGGCTGAACCTCCTAGATGCTGAATCTGTGGTTTGAAATTGCTTCCAAACCATGAACCACAGAAGGACTCACATTTACCCATCTGGCCACTTCTGTTTGACTTTGTTCTGCCTCTAAACTCCCAATGGCTCTCCGTTGTAGTTCCGCAGGCAAATGATGCCTGGAGGTCATTGTTATGAATTGGCTATCTCAGATTTCTGATGTCACTATCACAGTGAAATATGTGGGCTTGCTCTCAAACATGGACTTTTACGCTTCTCGCAGATGACGTATTCCGAGTGCAGCGCCACAATGCATATTGCAGTTTTACTCAGCTACTCTTACTTGGCAACATATTCAAATTTTACATAGTTTGGCTTGTTTTTGAGGGAGTTATCGCTATTCTTGTGATTTTTCCTAATTTATGATAACCAGTGTATATTAAAACTAGAAAAAATAATAAGGTATAAATTTATTATACTGAATTCATACGTAAAAAATAGTTAGCAGCATTCAAAAAATGAAAAATATTGTACTCACTAGCATATGAGATTGAGATGGCTTCATCTGAGTAGGAGGAAACGCATCATCTGCAGTCCTCAATTCAGGTCTCAAAACCTAAATTTAAAAGTAAGTATGTATATAATAATAATTTAAGGGGACAAAAAAGTACTATCCACATCCCTGGTTTCAACATTCAATAAAACTGCTAAGTTGTTTGGTATATTTTTAAGTTTACATGCAGCAATAATCATCTTGCACATGCACGCACCACAAATGTGATCGAGTGCACATGGATTACGCACAGCATTTCACCGTCATTTTGCTGAATAGCTATAAAAAATGTAAAAAACATTTACCATAGAGATTTTTATTTATGCTCCCATTTTTTTTATTAGTGCCTCTTTTTTACCATTATTTAGAAACAGAAAATTAGCTATGAGCTATAAAGTAGCCAAACATATGGCTTTCATCAAGTCAATGAGCTGTCCACTTTTTGCAAGGGTGCAAAGAATCAGACAGTAAAAAATAAATTAACAATTTAATCTATAAATATCATTTGATGAAAACAAATAACTATTATCAACACAACAAAATTTTTTAACAAAATTAACCAAATGTTTAAGTGGTGTCATGTCAGAAATATTTTCCAATGTTAAACACTTATTCTTTTCAATGCATCGTTCACACCCTATCAGCAATTTTTTTAAGCAATGCAATATATAAATTATGCTTTTTTGTAATGTTTAAATACTTTTCACTGATAAGAAGACTTAATAAAATATAAATCATTTGAAAAGTGCCTTCACTTTTATTTAGGACAATTAGATAATTTTTTTTTTTTTTTTTTTTTTTTTTTTTTTTTTATATACTCCTATCTAAAACAATTTTACTGCTATCAAGAGCACTGAAATTACTTTTTACTATTATTATCAATTGTTATTTAGATCCTTTGAAAACAAGTTTCACTTTTATTTTGAACAGTTAGTGAAAATAAGTAATTTAAAGAACTATTACAGTACAAAGTCTGAGATCGAGAATCATCAGAACATTGGCAATTCTGGATTTTATATCATCTACTGCACATATGCATGGGAACAATAAGCATCCACTTGTTTAGTTTAGATAAAAAAAATAAAAAAAAAAAAAAAAAAAAGCTAAATCCCAACTACCTCAAGGGCTAAAAATGTGATCCTAGCCAGCATCAATACAATATGAATCAAAATATTGTCACTGGCCATTTGTGACTTTGTAGCCACTAGGTGTCTGAAAGTAACGTGCAGAAATTTCAGCTAGAACTCTCCATTACTATACTTCACAGTTTTTTTTAATAGTATTATTATTATAATTATTGGCTGGTGTCTTAAA
Organism: Stegodyphus mimosarum; assembly: GCA_000611955.2. Lineage (NCBI taxonomy): Eukaryota > Metazoa > Arthropoda > Arachnida > Araneae > Eresidae > Stegodyphus > Stegodyphus mimosarum. The sequence continues at coordinate 177,704 of KK121695.1, read as the reverse complement.
TATCCAATAAAGTTCAAGATCTGGAATTGTCAGGACTTTGGCGATTCTGAATTTTGAAAATTTTCAGATTTAGATCATTAGTTTAAATTTAATTACAATGACATGTAGCTTATGGCAACATTTGGGCTTCATTTATTATTTAGGTCAGAATGAAAAATGCTAGCTCCCTGACAACCACTCAAGGATTGATTGCATGATCTTGCCCAACATCAATACAATGCCAATTAATGTATTATTGTTGGCAACGGTGTGACTTCTTATCAATAATTTGTGATTTTAAAATAGGCATTTCAAAGCCATTGCCAGGCCCCATTCATGATTATAACTTGTGTCATCATCGCACAGTGTTCATTTTCTTCAAGTCAGCCTTCATGTGTGTGCTTTTCATGAAGTGAAAAATGCTAAAGAAAAATAAAATATGTGTGGAACGAGAATTAACAGTCACCTTTCTTTCTCACAACTGTTGTGTTCACAGATATTAAGTCAAATCAAGCTATGGAACATGAGCTTTCTATTTTAAAGTAACAGATTATGGCAGTTGTTTGAAAGATGAAAGTGATATGCAATGCAAGAATCTCAGTTAGTCGAGGGGGGAAAATCTGTATTTACACCATACCTGCTTCCTGAGTATTACATTCTTAGACTTAAAAGATGAGCAGGAAGATTTTTTTTAATGTTATTTTATTTACTAATTTTTCGGCTGGTGGTCCAGAGGTTCAGATTTCAGAATGCGAATTGTATTTGCAAATTTTTAATATCTGGCATAGTAAAAAACATTATGGTTTGAATGACTGTAAAGCCACTGCAGGCATCCAAAAGTTCTCTGCAATAATTCTTTATTATGAATACTTGCTAATTATGGATTAAAAGTACTCTTTATTCCTCAATATGAAAATCATACACAGAAAACTAAGTCAAATAGGAGTAACCATAAACAAACAACATGAAATGACTGCTAAAAAAGTTACAAGTATGGTTGACTAAATAACATTTGAATAATGATTTTAGTCAACCATTTCTGTTGCACAAAAAAAATCCATTTTAAGTATATCATAATGTTATGGTTCATATTGTCATTATGTCATCCCAGTGCAAATTTGTAACAATTGGTCACAACGTTCATTTCTTTTGTGTATGGCCATGTGTATATTCCGTTTGTATATTTTAAGCAAAACAATCCATTAAGTGAATCATAAATTCCAAGGATGCAATATGAAATACTATTTACTAACATCATTACTGATGTCAGCACAAAATAAATAATAAAAATAAAAAATTACAATAATGATAACATGATCAGAAGTGAGGCCTTACCAAATGAAAATTTTAATTAGATCTAACATGTTGTAGTTAAATTTGTTTTTTACCACAAACTGAAAATACCCAACAGAAATGAACCATTCTGACCAATTTGTTCCAAATGTAAGGCACTGAGATGACATAACAATAATATGTATCACAATATTATGGTATTCTGTAAAGTGCTACAACATTTGAATGGGCTGCCCAACACCATGACGATGAAAATTGAGATGTATGCTCACAATTTCAGAGCATCCAAAACCATTAAAAAATGAACTTCAAAGACCGTTTATATAAGCATGATGAAATAATGATGACTGTGTCAACAGCCTATGAATGTATTTAATGATGAATCTTTATGTGTATTGACAAAAAAGACTGAGAGTAGCACAATTCTTTTCACCTTCACAGTTTGGAAATGAAAAATGCTACAAGATTAATACAAAAAATTTTATCTTAAGCAGATTCACAAGCACTTATTTCATGCAAAGTGAGTCCTGGTTGTTATCTATTATTTTTATCGTTCTGCCAACCTTTTGTGAGAAATAAATAGTATTTATAGGTCAGGATGTTTTTTCCGAGCATATTTAATGATTTTTATTTCCTTCAGAAGTCTTGATTCATTTAAAAAAACAGGCATACAATAACTATGGAAAATACACACCAACAAATAGAAATTATCACAACAGCCAGACTATGAAAAACAGCATATAAGCACAGTAAGTATTAAGTAAACAACTGATAACTTATTGGAGTAATCACCAGCTTCCAAGGAAAACATTTACAAAAATAAAAAACCTAGAATTAAATCAATTCAAAAAATTTCTCTATACGTACCGCACACAGATGAGCATATAACTGAGTATTCAGTGGTTCGGGGAGACATGAAACACTAATACAATCAGGAACTACAAGTGATCCACCATCCAGATCTACAACAATGACATCTAACTATAATTGAAAAAAAAAAAATACAAACGATTATTAATATACCAATAAAAATTTTAAACAGTTACAATCATAACCATAAAATTCAAAACCTGTGTGAGCTTGATTTCCCTAAAACTACTAATTTATCAAATGCTGTTAAATTTCTTTTTAACTGCTATATTTTCAAAAAGGAAGTACAAATGATATAATTTGAGGATATTTATTAACAAATTTATTAACAAAAATTTAAATTCTAAATATGTTAAATTATAGTGGTGGATTAGATGGTTAATAGTCAATGGTCGAGGGAAAATACATTGCTGTGATAGACTGTTCTAATTACTTTGATGACAGAAATACATTGTAACATAAAATGTAAATAAATGTGAGCAAACAATATTTTTTCAAACCTTATCTGCTCATTATTCTTGACAGCTTTTAATCCTCTGATGCTCAACTTTTTAATAGGTTTATTTAATTATAGCAAAGCACTGGAGGGCTATCTGCCTAAGAGAAGGCATACTTTCAGGGGGGATTTTTATCAGAAACCGACTCGTATACACGTTATACATGGGAAAAAAAGATGAAAATAGCCATGCAGCTAGCCCTTTCATCAGGATTCGAACCCTTGACCAAACTACCAGTGATCAGCAACTTAACTGCTTTTACTTACTGTTACTAATTTTTTAATAAAATTGCCTCAAAAACTTCATATTTTTTATTTCATATTTGAAATAGATTTCCAAAAAGGAACTACTTTTATGTCAAATTCACACATATCTACAACATGTGCTGCACCATAATATATTATATATGATAATATACTATACTTTTAACGATTGGTAATCATGGTTTTGTTTACTCAGCCAATGAGAAGATTTCCCATCTATATCAAACCCAGTTTGAGCTTTTGCTACATGTATGGTAGTACAGGATAAATTATAAGCTACTGCTCTACTCCATATTTCTAAATGACATATTTTAAAGAACAGGTAAAACTAAATGTCCAAAAATAAACACATGCAAGTACAATATCTTTATAAAATAACTATTTGAAATTTAAAAACACTGCGAATAAAATAGCTTTATCAAAAATTTTTAATATTAATTTTTTAAATAATTAGATTTCCACTCAACCTAAACATGAATCAGTACAGAAAAAAGTTCTTCATTTCAGAACAAGTTTCTCATCTACAAATTTAAACATGATAAGCTATCAAAATTTTTTAACACAACTAGCCATTTTTATGGCCTAAAACAGAAAAAATATATAATGATTTTAATGAATCCACTTACTGTAATTTCCTTAAAATATTTAATATTTTTACATAGACATGTCCCGGTTAAAATTCATTTTGATTTAAATCAATCAGACTAAAAAGCAAAAAATATTCCTAGGACCTTCATTTATTGCTTGGTTTGCTAATCAATAACAGACAGAATAAATATTGTATGCTTTACTAAATGGCAATACGCTGGCAAATGGTAGATAAAGGTATTTTATTTTAGGCAATGGCAACATAATGCTTTAAATAACTAAGCTTGTTGATTAGACCTGAAAGATATCTTTCAATTGTGAACACTCTGACACAGAGATAATAATGCTTTATTTCAAACAGTGTTATCATTGCCTGCTTTCAAATCACTCAGTTTGTTAATCAAATATCCATTAAATTCATAAAAATTATGCAAATTTTTTTTTAAAATTCAGAATTGGGCTTTGAACTGCACATATTCAAATGAAGGACTAAATGTCATAATTTGGTGGCTTTAGTCACTGCCATTTTCCACATATTTAATAGTACAGAAATATGCATAGCATTTATTTTCAAATTATTCCTTTCTATACTTTGTAAAAGGATAAAATATAATACTTACCAAATCTAAAACTTCACCTTTCAAAGAAGAATGAACACCCATTATGAAAGGAGTTGGGGTACTCAACACTTCTATTAAAGCTGACGGTAACAGAGGTATATATACATGACTAACAAAAGAAAATAATCAACCGTAAATACTCATTTAAAGCTAAAATTAAAAGTTCAATTAAAATCTTCACTACAAAACACACATATACATAAAGCCAGAATATTCTTTGTCCAAGGTAAACAAAAGACAAATGTAAAATGCTATTTGATTTTAAATAAATAAAAATTTCTTTTACAAATGACAAAAATTTTATTTCTAGGTAATCAACATACTGCAACTCAAAAAATTTAAACATTACTAAGGTAGCTTTTTTTCTTGGTAAATTTTCAATACTTCAGTTAGAATAAACATATTTAGGATCACAGATTAGCAACATGATTGAATGATTTAAAAACATTTTAAGAGTAGAATACTGTCAAACAAATTGCCATATTAACCATAAAAAATTTATTTCAAAAACACTAATTATGGTTAAATTCTATTAATAATTAAACAAATCATCAAAAATTTATTGTCCTTTTTTATCACAAAGAAAGAAAAAACTTAATAATTTCTTATCTATGCCCCCCACCACACACACGCTGAAAAGTTGCAAGAAAGTATTCACTAGGCAAAGCCATACATCGGTAAAATAGTTAATGAAGTAATTGACAATGTCAGCATGTATTTATGAGGCAACCCTGTCAATACTTAGCTGCAGCAGACTGGCAACAGCATGTTCTATTCTTCTCTCTTAAGACAGCATATGTAAAACTTAATGCATAATTTATGCTTTTATTACTCTTACAAAGAACTTTTTTCTTGCCACGTAGCATAACTCCATAGAATCTGTTTTATTGAAAGTAAATAATCACAGTTTTTCCAATATATCTGACTTTCTAATAGGATATTATTAGAAAACAAATTGAGAAAGTGGCAAGAAGTTTATTTACATGGATTATTAATAAGCTATATGAAATTATCAACAAAGAGGATCCCTATGACGTCGTCAAAGTGCAATCAAAATTTCATATTTTACAGAAAAAATATGAAGAATTACAAAGCTTGGATAATCAAATAAGAAGCTAAAACAGCAGAAAAGGACTCAGAAAAGGAAAGCATTATTTAAATAACTAATAAACATTGAAGTAATTTTAGATAAAAAAAGAAATAAACTGATAGTGATAGCGTAGTAAAATTTTTTGATAGTGTAAAATTTTTGCTAAAATGAAAGTTTAAACTTCTATGAATTGAATTACAGAAATTTGATGGAAATATTAAAGACTGGTTGAAAATTCTTAATAATAAAGAATTCCGGGCCTTATTTAAAAAACTACATAAAGATGATAATATAGATATTGCAAATAAATTTCAGTAACTTATCCAAACAACTGGCAAAATTTATGTGATACAGAATTAGCAGATAGTTATTCTGCTACTGCAGATAATTATTCGAAGGTAATAGAAGTTTTAAGATTAATATTTGGCAAAATGGATTTATTAGTAAAAGTTTACATTAGAGAACTTTTGTCATTAGTCGTTCAAAATACAATGACAAATTCCACTTTTTAAGTTTCAGCTTTGTATGACACATTAAAATTTCATTTGAGGGCATTTAGAATGCCTAGGTGTTGAACTGACACATATAATACTATTCTGTTTCGGTTGGTAGAAATTCTGTGGTCCAGAAAAGTTGTTAAAAGTCTAGCAAAGAAAATCAATTGGAGGAGCGTTAAAAGATTGCCTTGATTGTTTAATGAAGTTCATTCGAAATGAAGTCAAAAGAAAACAATGTCTTTCAATTGGAGTTTCAAGTTTTAATTTTAAGAATAAATTTCATAAGAGAAACAAAAGAGTAAATTTGAAATTATTAACGCTACTGATTTATTTGTCACTAAAATAATTTAAGTAATGATGTCTATTTTGCATAGGTAAACATAACAATAATGAATAAGCTAATTAGCAACACAGAAATAATTTAAACAGATATGAGAGCTTTCAGTAATAGTGACGTATAATAGGTTTCAGTGTATGTTGCAATTAAGAAACTGCAGAGTTTAATCTTATTCATGCATAACTGAGATTTGCATAAACTTATGAACTGAATGAATTGTTGTAACTAACGGCAAAAAGGAAAGGGTGAAACTAAAATTTAAAGAATATAACACATTTGCCACAGAATCAAAACTCTTTCAAAGGACCTTCTTTAAACTGCCAACTGAAAAGCAAACAAGCCATGCTCTGATCATTTTAACAAAAGAGTACATTCAAATTTAAATAAAGAAATTAAATAAACAAATTATTAGTATTACTGGTTTATTCGTCACTAAAGAAAATAATTTAGGTAATGATGTCTCTTTTGTATAGGTAAACATAACAGTAATGAATATTTTAAAGCAAAAAATATGTCATTGACAAAAAAAAATCTACTTGATAAAAGATGTTGTTTTTGTTATTTGAAATAAGGACATAATGCAAAGAACTACAAGGTTTCAGTGAAGTGTATGTCATATTCAAAGACATGTGTCTGAAATAATAAAACAACGATAAAAATAAAAATAATTCAGTTTGTGAGAATAAGCCCTTGAATCAATAAATCTATTGATACACTATATCACAAAAGGGGAATATACAGTGTATTGATACATTACATCACAAAAGGAGAATATACAGTGTATCAATACATTGCATTCAAGTTCATTTCCTAATCCCTAAGTTTTTCTTCAGACACTCATTGTGAAATTAATAGGTAAAAACACTTTATAATGTTCATGCATTAGTTGATATGCGATCACATAAATCATATATTTTAAAGTCTTCAGCTTTAAATGTGAATTATGAGCCAATTAAAGAAGAAATTGAACAATATTCTCTATTTGGAGGGAGAGTAATTAATGAACTGAAAAATAAATTTTATAATATTTATTTAGGTAGTTTTGCAATCTTGAAGCATTAGATTAAGAAATTTCGAGAACTTGAAACTTCTAATATTAATGAGTGACATGTAAAAGGACCCAAATTTAATTGAAATATTAAATGGATCAGATGTTGCAGAAAAACTCATTAGAAGTGAAAGAAAAGAACATAAAGGAGGTTTAGTTGTTATGAAAACTATATTAGGCTGGAAATTAATGGGAAAAGTTCCTGGAAGTCAGAATAGAAGAAATGTAAATAGGATTGTAACTTCACTACTTACAACTAATATGAGCATTTCCAATTGATGGAACTTAGAAATTATAGGTATTAGAGATCCTATAGAGCAGAAACACAAACTGCTTGAGAATTAAACAAGCTTATCTGTGAAATGCAAGGGAAGATATGTAGTTTATATGCTCTGGAAAGAAGTTCATTAACTTTTACCTGACAATTATTAGCTGGCTTTGAAAAGATTGGATTCCACGTATTGAAAGATGGAAAAGATAGTTATCTATCAGAATATCAACAAGTATTCAAAGAATCGTTGAAAGAAGATATAAATAGTTACAGAAGCCAAGCATTCTCTTGTTATAATGCACATCACGTTTTGCAGAATAGTACGACTAAAATTAGACCAGTTTTCAATGCATCAGCAAAGGTTCCCATAGGCCCTTCGCTTAGTGACTGATTGTTTGGAATCTGGAATACACACCCTCTATACTAATGAGATTTTGATAAGTGTCTCATCAGACATAAGAGCATTTTTTCACATTCATGTAAATGAAGGAGATATATATTGCCTTTAATTCCCCCGTCCATAGAAAGAAATTTTCATATTTTACATCATAATCAAGTAGTCTTTGGCATTACCTGCAGGAGGAGCAGTTAATCATCATTTAACAAAGGCACTTAATCTTACTGAACAAGGCGGAAGACTGAAAGGAAGTTAATAACTGTATTACCAGTGTAGAAAACAAACCAGAACTTGAAGATTTTATAACATAAGCAACCAAGTTTATAATGATTTGAGAGACTGGGAACACAGTTGTTTAAAAACTTGTACTTGAAACCAAGTTAAATGTTTTAGAACTAATATAAGACAGAGAAGCTGATACTCTAGAGATTAGTCTAAAATGCCTCGAATTTAAAGAAGGTAAAGTTGTAACTAAGAGAAAAATCCTCTTGGTTCTTAACCCTTTGAAGGGCACCGGTATAAAAAATATACCGGATGTTTGTCAATTTTTTAACCTCCTAAAAGGCGATAATTTTTCTACACCAAAAGTTCTAATCTTGAGTTTCTAGTGTTTTCTTTTGATTCTAAATGGCAGCACTACCCTATGATTGCTCAATATTTTGCAATTATGAAATTAATATACCTCGTTTTAAGGTATCATGTTTGAAGATTCATAAATTCTATTGAAGGGGAAGAAAAAATACAAAATCTGCAAATGTATGACGTACAAATGCTAAATATTATATATTTGCTGCATTTAAATGAAAACTGTTAATTAAAAGAAGATTATTTATACGATTTTAAAACCGGTATATAAAATATACCGGCGCGCATACAAAGGGTACAAAGCCAATAGATGGCAGCACCGGGCATTTCTCTATTCTGTGGGATGACACAAATTACTTCATATTATAATTGTTTATGATGTAATAATTAGTTATTTGTGATTAATTTACCAGTTATTTTGGATTAAATATTATGTTCATGGGTGGATGGGGACTTTACTGACCCTGTGCTAAGTATGAATAAAAGTACCTTAGTTTCTTTTTATCCTTAGTTTACTCCAGCTAAAATTTTAATTTCACCACTTTACTCTTTCCCTCGAGAAAAACTTCGATTTCAAAACTGTCGTCTGGCGTCAAAACATCATACAATTGTAGGGGTTAAATGTGGCATGTTAGTCCTGAAAGACACCCATTACTTCCTGTTTTCTAAAACCTTAGAATGCAGTGAAAATGAAAAGAGGTGATTGATAGCTAATTTGGTAGTGCGGGGGGTCAAGCTACCTCCACAATGGGGCAGTGATAAGATCAGACAAAAGGAAATTTCACTTACAAACACGGGAAAAAGGAATGCACTTTTGCATCTGCTAGAGAAATGGAAAAAGTGCTGATTTGAAAGCTTGTTTTTTTTGCGTTATGGTATCCACGTCTTTGTTAATTTCAGAAGGAGACTAGGGAAAACAAGAGAAACTTTTTCCCACGGTTAGGATATAAGTAACAGGTTTTTGAAATAAGTCTTCACTATTGGTGAAAGGAGCGAATACATAAGGTCAGTTTTAGATGCAAACATTTATCTTTGGCAGTGAAAAAGGCAGTTTCAGGTTCCCATTTCAGGTTCTAGTTCAATTACAACGTGATATGGTTTACGCATGCAGGGATATATTTGCTAATTTTTTTCACTAAATGATAATACTGAATTTAAATAACTTTCAAAAGCTTTTTACCCCATATTTTACATAAGTATGTTCAGCTGACTATCATCATCAAAGTTCCTAAAAATATAATTTTTTTTTAAAATTTTAAATTTCTAGTGAAATTTTAAAAGTTTTTGACTTCAGATTTACATAAGTATAACCAAGCACTCATTTTTATAGACACGCATCAAAAGTACGCAATAATAGATTTAAAAAACAAAAATTAACTCATATATACCGGCTCTCAAAATTCAGGATTTCACTCTAGATTTTTTTTAAGCCTTAATTTTGTGTTCTTAGGGTCCATAAAATACAATTAATGCAAAATTTTACCACAAATTAAGTTCTTTTATATACCGCCTCTCAAAGGGTTAATTTGTATTATATTACTGTTTCATTTCCATAAAAGAAAAGAATCGGAAAGGAATAGTAGGAAATTAAGAATTTCTTCAAGGGTTAATCAAGTTTTCGATCATGAAGGGTTTGTGCGCCTTGTAACATTATGTCTTCAACGCTTATCGCAGTCAACCTAGATGATGATGGAAATATGGATTGCTGAAGTGAATAATGATGTAAAGAAAGAATTTTTTAATTGGATGAAAGACATACTGTATTTAACCAATATAACAGAATCCACATGGTTTGGTGGGAGCAGAAAGGTGAAATTGAGTCTACGTACTTTCTGTGATGCCAGTTAACTAGGGTATGCTGCCCAGTATTTATCAGATGTGAATCAAAGCTTGGGATATTAGTCCAATTACTACAAACTATCAATCAAGAATTACTTCTGTGAACAAGATTACCATACCAAGATTGGAGTTGCTAGCAGCTACAACTGGAGCTAGGCTGCCCAAGTCAGTGATGGAAGCTCTTAAACTGAAATGTACAGAGCCTTGCTCAACCATGGTTCGTACTTGGATCTGCAATAATGACCATTGGTCAGTTTTTCTCAATAACAGAGTAAGAAAATTAAGACAATTGACTTTCTCAGACCTATGGAAACATATACCAAGTGATCAAAATGCTGCTGATTTACCTTCTTGGGGATGTGAAGCCAAACAATTTCTAAAATTCCAATGTGGGAAGGTCTGCAGTGGCTAAAAGAATGTATGGAATTTTGGCCATCTTGGTGATTTGTCCCACAAAGAATATATAACAACTGAATCAAGTAATTCAAAGAGAAACGTTCTATGGTTTGGACAATTTTAGATATCAACTTTACAGCCCTATGTTGGTGAAGACGGTGCTTTACAATTAAGAACGAAGATTTTTCATTGAAAAGATATGAAGGATTTTTGTCATTCAGCAGTTTCATCATATGCTGTCTTCAGAAGATTGTATGTGCAATGGGAAGGCTTTTGAAGCTATAGGTGTACACTTCACGATCATTTATACCTCAAAGGCCAAGGGAACGTGACCAGCATGGATATGTCTATTTACATGTGGAGTACACCTAGCAGATCTCAAGCTGATTTCCTCTCTATCAACTGTTCATTTTCTTCAAGGGTTACAAACATTTTATTATCCATAGAGGATGACCATCTATAATTTGTAGTGACAAGTACTTTTGTAGGAGCAGCTAGGGCTTTAAATAAAATTACCTGGAAGGAAATTGAAATTTAAAGTTCCGCAAAGAAGATCTGCTGGAAGTTCATTCCTTCTTCTACGCCATGGTGGGGTGGATGGTGGGAGAGAATGACAGGTGTTCTTAAACATCTGCTAAGAAAAGTTCTTCGGAAAGCATTTCAAGACTTCAAAGAACTACAAACAGTTCTCTGTGACTGTGAAGCAATCATCAAAGCTTGAACTCTAAGTTAAATTTCTGAAGGTCCAAGTAATCCTGTTCCCTTGACTACTAATATGTTCCTGAATGATGTTGAAGAAGTTGGAATACCTGATCTAGTATTGGCAGAAGCACAAGATTTCAATAAATGGTTCAAGCACAGACTAAGAAAAGAGTTATAGCAAAGGTTTTACAGTGAAAACTTAAGCCAACTAAAGATGGAGGCCAATAAAAGATTGTCATAAATGTCTATAACATCATATTAATCAGAAGTAATAATAAAAAACGTTTAGGCTGGCCAATTGCAAAAAAGATTGAGCTCATCTCTGAATCAATTCATTGAAAATTGTGGGATATTAAGATGCAACTGAAGTAACAGAAGACTTAGCTCAGCCCAAAAGTGATGACAGCCAGAAGGCAGCAGAAAAGGTAAAAGAACTTTGTGAGATTCTACCAAAACAATTTGCATGCAGTTGTGAGATTAAAACTCCAAAGAGACTGAACTTCTAAAATTATTTGTAAAGAATTGCAGTAATATAATATTAATAGTGTAGAACTCATACTTTAAGTTTTAATATCCCCCCCGGATATTAAAGATTTTAATGTTAAAACTTACATAAACTTTTTTGAATTAAGTTAACTGAACATGGAAGAATATTAGCCATTGATGAAACACACATTTTGATGTTAATATTCAGCTGCAGCTGATTACTAACAGTGTGTTCTGTTCTTCTTGCATATGATAGTTGTATGTGAAACTGTAACTCACAATGAACTTGTATTTTTGTAAATACGTTTATGTTTTTATTACTCTTAGGATGAGTATTTTGTCTTGCCACATAACTTTGTAGAGGATTTTTATCAAATGTAAATAATCATAGTTTTCCAAACACATAGCATGCCTGTCTTAATCTGTGTGCAATGCTGATATTGTACAATGTCAAATTTGTGCAATGCTCTGTTCGATTCTTTATAAGTGAAAACTGATCGCTATGTAAAACAACCCCCTCCCACAAAAAAAGATTTCCAGAAAAAGGTAAATGTTTTTTTACCATGTCTCTTGCTTTACTAATTTTATTGATTGATTTCTATGTACTTCTTAATTCACCATTATTTTAAAATGTTTGATGGCTTTCGCATGTTAATTTGGCAAAAAATTAGTCACTGTCAAGTTCAGAATTCGCAAATGTTCTTTAAAGTCAACATTTGGAAAGTGTTACTTGTAATTTTTCTAGCCAGAAAAGAATATATATTTAAATTTTTGAAAGCTACTAATATTCAAATCGAAAGACAAATGGTTTTTGACAGCTTAGAGAACCATCATCCCTCAATTTGACATTAAAGTAAACTGTACGTATCAGAAGAGATATCTTACCTATATTTAAAAGGATACATCAAGGCAGTGACTGCATGACAAGCATCTGTAAGGCGTGAGTAGCTACTGGAATGAAAAAGTATTTTATGTTCTGTCATGGCTGCACAGAAAAGAGTTACTACATTGTGTATACCTGAAAATACACAAATTAAAACAATGTAGCAAAATTTATATATCTTGTTCATTCACTTACAATTCTACAAATTATAAATTAATTTGTTGCAGTTTTTTCATACTAGAAATTTCCTTCTCTTGTATAGATATCAAATCAAAGTATTATCAACAACTACAGGTTAATTTTGATATGCGATTTAGAAAAAAAATCAATTAATAGTGTTGCATACTTGAATATAAAAGTTACATTCACTTTATTTTGTATTGCAAAACATACATTTCATCATCTGAAATTAATTAACAGCTGCCAATTTTGTGTCTTTGCACAAATAAAATATAATTTAACCTTCTATAATGAGCTTTAGATGATCAAAAGTTTGGTTTGCTATATTTGATTCACAAAGAAAACAGGATTATTTCACAAAACTGTAAAAACTAAATGATGAAAATCGCACCAAAAAATTATTAATATTGTCATATCTACCAAAAGAAATATGCATAATAAATCTAATTTTAAAAATCAAATTTATCATCTGCAATTATTAAATACTTTATTCATTTTTATCCAGTTTTATTACATGTTAATCATTTCACAGAATAAATTACTTACAGCATTTATTCCCCATTTATATATGAATATATATTCGCATTTATGGATTTATATTTTAACTACAAAATAAAAAATAAATAAATAAAAATACATTGATAAATTTAACTTTTATTTCAATTCTAAGTACAAAAATAATCTCTTATTTTCCGCTCATATGCTGCAGACTGCAGGAAAATTTTATCTATCTTTTTTTAAAAAACTGAAAAGATTCCACAATTTTTGATTGTGCAGTTTGTGTGAATACGTATTTATTACTGGCATGTATCACAACCTTGGTATCTATTGCAGTGATGAGTTCACTTTCCCTGCATGGTGTTCTTTCCACATCAGTATTTTTAATTTTCATTTCTGTTACAATTCATCATTTTGATCTTTTGTGTGAAACGTCATTATTATTGCATGACTAAAGCTCTATATCACATTCTGAATACTGTAATGCCATTTTCCCCCCCTAGACTCTTAGCAGTTGGCAAATCCTCATTTTCATCTTCAGCATCTTTTCTTAGATCAGCATATCAAAAATAATTTTGGATGGTTGATTCTGTAAAGACTTGCCAGAAGTATGCCATAATTGTCATAACTGTCACACTTAAAAATGCTTACAACTAGCTGTTAGAATTTTGCTGTAGTAAAGATCACAGTATCAATAAGTTAAAATGAAGTGTGACTGTTATAATAAACTAAGAGCATTAAAAAATAATGTGATGAATTACTTTACATTTATAAGGTTAGCTAACATTGCATTATGACCGCAATAACCCATAAACTAAACTTATGCATGCAAGATCAGATATGTGACCTAGTATAGGAACGTTAATTTAAGTAACTTACCCAGAATTAGCAAAGCAAGAAGCAGAGAGATGACAAACAATATCAGGTATGACATCAATTTTATTTCTTGTTTACAAGCACGAATATTCTCTTGAATAAATATCAGAAAACAAATAAATTTGCCAGAATAACAAAGCCATTTTGCTGATGAATACACATTGTCGAAGAAGATCTACACAAAAAACTTACACGCGACAAGCGTTAGATAACCTCACTACTGTAAACACAAAATCGAGACATATTAATCCGTGAACATCCGTTTAAAAAAAAAGGTCCTGAGAACGCAAATCCGTGAAACATTTTTGAAGAGTGCCAGTTTTCCCAGAGATTATAATCATTTACTTGAAATGGTAGTAAAACTAGTCAACGCAAACATTTTCTGACAAGCCATGTGGTCGAAGAAATATAACTTTAGCAAAGCTATCAATCAGATTTATCTCTCTCACACGTAGAAAAAATTGAAGCTATCGTCAATAATCAAGATTTCAGAAGAATCTTACAGTTGTCCAAGTTGTCTATATACATGTCATGAAATTCTGCAATAAAAAAGTAGCAGGAGAGAACAAGCTTCACGACATTTCAGCATGGCAGTTGGCGAAGGAACAGGGCGAAACGCGCGTCCTTTACCGTCAAACTCCAAGCGCAGAAAGGGGATGAAGAACCAGTTAGGAAATCCCTTCAAATGTTGTCTTGATACGATGACAATTATAAACGATGTGGAAAAACAGAGTGCAGGCTTGCTTGCACACTAGCACTTCCTGTAATGATACTCCAAGCTCCTGATCGCTCTTTGGTCTATAGGTTGCATACTAGAAGCATAAGAAAATAATCCATTCTAACTTTGTGTGTGCACTACAGTTGCCACTTAGAGTAGAATCTTTTGCTTTTGGGCCAAAATATTTTAATCCTATTTTTGAAACCCTTTTTCAAATGGTTTTGATGTCATACATATCTTACAATAAATTTTATAAAACACAGGAAGAGTATTCGATTTTTTTTAAGCATCTTGACGTTTTAATTTTTCCAATTACCAAAAGCCTATGACATTTAGTATAATTCATATTAGATTACAGCAAAACTTTTAGCAATTTTTCACCAGGCATCTTTGGTTTTAAAATTTTAATGTTTGATGTCGCATCATACTGCAGAATAGCCTAGCTCCACTGATGGTGACGATGTCTTCTTCTTCTTCTTTTCTGGACAGAGATATCATCCAAAACAGTTTTTTAATTTTTTAATACATAATTTTCAAACACTGCCAATTCTCTAACAGTTTTTCCTGAAATGTTGTTCTGCTTCTTAAACCAGTCTAAACAGCCATTTGAGCATAAAAAAGACAGTCTCTCCAAAGTGTCTGGTAAATTCTGTGGCCTTGTTTGAAGCAGCACATTTCATATACTGTCAGATAATACCTTCTCTGAATGGTGAACCCTTTCAAGCAATGCTTTTTCAAAATCCTTATGCTCAACCTTTCTCACTTTTTCCTTGCATCCAAACCAGAAAGTTTATATCAAGTAGTTTTTCCACGCAGAAATTATCAATAATAATTTTTTTTTCCCTATCATACCAAATGAAGATTTGGATATTGGCAGATGTTGATTTGACTGCAACCATTTTGTATTTTTTGAATAACATTTACCTTATCCATAATGTAGTACACTTTATGTAATGCCATGTGAACTGAATTTTTGACACAGAAACAGAGTGCAGAGTTTGATAAAAAAAAATGCATAAGATTTTTGCTTCTCTGGAAAAGATGAAAAAGGTAGATAATTTTGCAACTTATATATCTTATGCACTGTCCAAGCAGAAAACAATCATCCCCCCCAAGACATGTATGGTTGCAAAGCAAATATTCAATAACTTTCATAAAAACTATCCTATGTCTTGCAAAAGATCTAACTCTATTTGGAGGATGGAACCTGAAAAGTATTCATATTAAAACAAAAGAAACTAATAAGTATCAAAATTTCATTTCGTAAAAGATGAATCAACTTTTAAGATGCACTACTTCCTCTTTCCTGGATAGCAAAAGTTGGCATCGGAGAACTCATTCACACTTTTTTTTTCAATAGTCATATACACCAACATGGTTCCTTACAATATGCTTGTTTACCTTTATTTTCCTGAAATTCAATGCCACACCTGTCTTGTCCATATTTAGAAACAGAGGTAAGTGAAATGAAGTTAAAAGAAAAGTAATGTAAAGGTATTTTCTTTTATGAACGGAATGCGGATCCTAACACCATGGCTGATTTTAAGGGTAATGAATTTCTGTTAAAACTCACAGGAATTCTAGAAAAAATATGAAAAATAAAAAAAAAAAATTCAATTGAAGATATCCAAACAGTTCACTACATCTTATTTTCATACATCTGAACATTTGCTATACCAGTATTCAGTAACATAATTGTATAGCAAATCGGACATAAGCAAATGGTTCACTATAGCGGATTCAACTGTATTACGACTTAATTTCAGAAATTACATGATGCCTTACTAATTTTCACATTTTACTTAGTCTATAAATTATACCAGAATGAAATACACCAAAATTTCTTTTAAAAATGAAATCCAAAAACGTTATATATAAGTAGCAACTCTTACATCTCTTATTTTATTACAGTATCTGGTTTAATTTTTTTTAGCAACTCTTACATCTCTTATTTTATTACAGTATCTGGTTTAATTTTTTTATCTTAATAATTTGAATACTGGTAATGTAGTAAGAAACAGCCAAAGGGATTTCCAGAGACAAACAACTTTTCTTAAATCTTATTTACTGTAATTTCCATTAAAATACATAATCCATTTCTTCATAATTTATTTGATTAATCAAAAGTGATTTTTATAATAAAATAAATGAATGGAAAAAGGTCATACCAAGCTCTTCAAACAACTGAAATACTGTAGTACCAGTAACAAGAAGAGTTGAACTTAATGGGGGTTGAAGAGCTTGTCTATCACCAGCACCAATAGAAAATCTTACTTGTGGTCCACCTGAAATGTCATCAGATAGTAAGCTCTGAAATATTTACATCATTTTTTTAAATTATGAAATATTTTAAATATTTAATCATTATTAGTTAGCATACCAAGATGAGATGACATACAACATTACATAGAATATTTACTCACACTTTCTTCAAATATGCATACATACGAATGATTTTTGCATACTGAAATAACTTGCTGTTCATTAAAAAACTAACAATTTTCACAAAAATAATTCTTTACCGTTTATGATGTTTACTACACATATTTTTAGACTGCAAATACTGAGAATGAAGACAAAATTCAGAAAGATGCAATAAAAAAATGAACAGCAAAATTTAGAGAAACAATTATTTTATCCTTTACGTCAAGCAAATATACAGGAACCTTCTTTACAGGTAAGTCAAATTTTCTTAAGATGTTATTTGATTTTACGTATTATGCTAAGAAGAAAAACTCAATAATCTGATAGTGTATAATGGATACCTGCTTAAATCAACAAAATCCATCTCTCATCCGATAAAATAATTTTTTTCCTGTTTTTCAAGAACTTCAGAAATATGAGAATAAGCTAGCTTTCACTCTAAAGTTGGTTCGTAGATTTCAGTCTGTCATAGAAGGTAACTTTCAGCTAACAACTGACGCTTTAAGGGAATAAATTTTCTCCTTCTTATACGAACTAGTCAAATGATTTTGTCTCTTTCCAGCTTTGGTACAGCATATAAGCTTTAGTCTTTATCAAGAAAAGTAAATTTAAAAAAAAAAAAAATTGAAATGCCTGAACTCAATCTAGTGTTGCAAAGGAATAAACAACTGACTACACTACTACATATACACAAAATAAAGAAATGATTTTTGAAATTTACTTTAAAAAAGCATGCATTGTATTAATTACACGGGGGAGCAAAGGGATTTGGAGTAAATGTTTTGCTGTAAAAGTGGTTAGATTATTTTAAATATCATCATAACATGGTTTTTAGATTTGTTATGTGGTAAAAGGTTGTTCGTTTTACGAATGCATGTATGCAAGAAAGGAAATACACAGTTATTCAATAAATTTCTTTTTTACAATGATTTAAAATAATTAGAAACATTTGTGCAATGTACAGTAAAAGATGTTCAGACACTTATGTTTTCATCACTAAGATCTAAAAACTGTTTCCGAGCTAATGACATGTCTTAGGTATTTTTGGTTTAATGTTGAATTGCTTATTCTCAGTTGAAATGCTTATTTAATCTTTTCTGTGCTTGAGAATGTAATTTCACTATTGATGAAATCTTTTCTTTATTAACCTTAGCTTTTCTAATTTTATTTAAACAATTAACTTTCAAAGCATACAACAATAACACATTTCGCACTGTCCGAAGGCTTGTTAACAAATTTTTTTATGTGTATAGTTCTCACGTTTGACATACATTTCTAGTACATACTGTAACACTTCTGCCACATTTTATTGATTTATTTTTTACATAAGTTTTAATTACCTCTGTGCATAATTTAATTAACTTAGCTGAATTCTCTTCATGGAATAATGCCTCAGGCATAGCCTTTGAGAATTTTAATCTTTGTAATTTTTTATTATGTTATAGCTATATATTTTGCAATATTTTAAAGTGGCTTATTATTCTGAAATGTCTCTCTCTCTCACTCTCTTTTTTTTTTTTAATGGATTGTGCAGACTGATACATGTTTTATTGCAAGAGTTGCAGGCAAAAGTATGGCTCAGAAAAGTGTGCAAAAACGATAAGCTTTGCATGGTTGACAGGATAATATACATGTACCCATTTTTATATATTTCAATTTCTTGGGCAGGTAATATCTTGACAGTAAGTGGCAGTATAATTTTGGTCATCATAACAGACAACCTTTTACCAATTTTGGGAGCTATTTGGAACTGCATACATGTATTTTTTGATTTCTTAAAAACAATGATTCAAACTACTTATAGAATTAAATAGTCTCAAGAATGCATGGAGGAACTTAATATCTTGAATTTCGATTTCTTAAAAAACATTTTTTTTTATCTCACAGCATGTTTTAAGTGTTCTTAAAACCATTTTTTACCTAACAGCATGTCTTAAGTATTGGGCTTAAGAGTGTGTGCTCTGTTAAATACACTTTATTTATCCTTTCCTTTCTCTAATTAATTTCACTTTTGAGAAGAACTTGCTCCTTTTCTTAATTAAATCCCTTCTAATTTTATTTACACAGTAACTTTTTTTTAAAAAATAAATCCTTGCACATAACATTAGCATACTCTAGCATGGCCTGGAGTTTGCTAATGAAGAAATTAAAAAAAAAAGTTTTTTAATAAATTTTTAATTAAAATGTTTAAATGTTTTATTTTTTCCTATGCAAAGTTTCTGAATTTTGACACATATTTAATTTCCATTCTTTACAGTTTATGCATACTTTACTGATATGTTTTACTTTTGCCAAATAAGTTTTGGTAGTTTCCATATGTAATTTAGTACCTTACATGACCAATAGAATTAAAAAAAGGAAAAGAAATTTTAAAAGGATTCAGATTTCAATATTACATCAAAAGGATTGTTAAGGTTTTCTATTACTCCCATTGAGCTTGCAGTTTATCTACCTACTTTTGGACTCACTTCTGCTGACACAACAACTATTCGGTCTTTTTAACTTTGTAATTAAGCACTTCCCCCATATAAAATTCATGAACAAAATCACAAAAATTTTTAAATGAGCATATATTTAGAATTTCTGATACAGTGTCAAGTATTGCGATATTTCGTTTTAGCTCAGAACAGCTATTACTTGCAAACCTCCCTTTTGTGTCAAATCAATTTTGATGCACATTTCACATTTCAACCAACTAGCTGCTGTTGTGGCCAACTGTTTAAAATAATTTCTATAAAAAAGAAAAAAATATACGATGCTTTTAATAAAGCCAGCTAGTGTCATTTCATGAGTCCAGCAGTTAATTTATAAAAGAGATAAACAACTGCGTTTATTGCTTTTAAATCACTTAGATTACTAAGTAACAGGCAGAATAAACTTAAAGGAAAAATTAAATAGCTTTCATTTCACCAAAAAGCAAAAAACTGGCACACAGAAGTTAAAAATATTTTATATTGGATACCTTTAGAATTTCTGTTTATGTGTTTAATATTGCCATTCTTTTTTTCTAAATATTTACACCATATATTATTTCTTTAAAAATAATATATGGTGATGACATTTGGTGGCATCCTCCTTTTATTTATGTTGCCATATATTTTTTATATTTGTTATTTTATTTCTTTCTAATTTATTATCATTTAATATCCTGGCCCAATTTATTCAGTCATGAGATTTTTTTGTCATATGGTATATATTACTTTATTATTCAAAATATTGTGCTTGCTTATTTTCTTCAATGATCTAAATGTTATCTTAATGAATGAAAGTTTATGAAAATATACACTACAATAATGAATTACACGACTTTAGATCAGAAATGTTGTTAAGAGTTCTTTATTAACATATCCAAGAAGTTGAGCCACTCAGAGGGTTAAAAATAATACACAGACAACATTTGGTGGCCACATTCTTTCATCTGCGTTGCAATATATTTTTTTATATTTGCAATATTATTTCTTTAAAAAAATGTATGCTGATACCATTGGGTGGCTGCATTTGAAAAGTGAAACACACAAAAGTAAGATTTCAAACTAACGCTTCTGGTACTAAAAAAAATGCATTTAGAAATGAAAATATGCAATGTTCAAATGCACAAAAACATAAATTATTAGGGAATAAAAATATAAACTAACCAGGTGGGGGCACTTGGACACAGCCTAAAATGTTCCCAATTAGCGTTTCCATCTGTACAGCAATATTATCTATATACACAGTATAAATGATCCCTAGACAATTCTGAAATGTAAATTAATAATTACATGAAAAGAAACAGATAATAAGCATCAATGATTATTTTAAACCTACAACTTGTTCGTACATGTTACCCCAATGATGCAGGATATTTTATTCACACTGATTTTTAAAAAAATATCAAAAAATGTGTTTAAACAAATAATTTTATGGAAAACACTTAACAACCTGCATTAACTAAGAGAATACATTTCATTCAGAGTTAAAAAGTTGTAATACTAATAATAGTAACAATTCTTCAGTGCAACTTATTTTTTTACAGAACAGTAAAA
Source organism: Stegodyphus mimosarum (assembly GCA_000611955.2). Taxonomy (NCBI): domain Eukaryota; kingdom Metazoa; phylum Arthropoda; class Arachnida; order Araneae; family Eresidae; genus Stegodyphus; species Stegodyphus mimosarum. The sequence goes on along the minus strand of KK121695.1, from coordinate 156,342 downwards.
CAGTAAATTTTTTAATTTGTAATCAATATAGAATAAAAGTCATTAAAACATATAATATTTATTAATTATTTTGTTAAACTAACACTCCAAATAACAATTATTGCAGGAGTTGAAGCAACAAGAATTAGTGTTACACTCATAAATTTGCAAACCTAGTTTTAAAGGGGTTTAAATACAGAACCTCCTTCTTCAGCTGCAGAAGAGCAAGTGACGAAAGAGAAGCCAATGACACGATAAAGAGATAAAAATGACTGAAAAGTCGAGCTAACACCATCTACAGTACAAAGTCCAAGATCCGGACTCGTCGGGACTTCAGCAGTTCCAGATTTGGGATTATTCCGGATATTCCCTAAGTTCTAAATTTTTGCCACCCCTAAACTTTGGATCCCAGTGCTTTCCTTAAATTATAAAAATTTTGTCGCTGGGTGCTTCTCTAAATTCCATAAATTCTTTATTCTCTATATTCCGCTGCCTGGTGCAGCCAAATGAGCTCTGCACTAGTTCTGGGTTTATGTGAATATACCAGTTATTCTTAATTCAAATAGCACTAAATATATAATCTTTTGGCCTATGAGCTTCATTAACAAAATCTGTTTTTAGCATATGAAAATAAATTTTTCCTTGTCAGCATTTCTTAGCGCATTTAACTTAAATCTCTAATCATCCCCAAGCGTAATGTCAGCATAAAAGGCTGCCATACTCTGTTATTCAATTGCTAATAGGGAAAAAAAAAAATGTTTAGATATCGCTGCATGAGCCATTACTCAAGTTGTTATATGTTGATAAACATGTAGTGATGAAAGCAAAACATAATAAAACATAATTCACCAGGTTGGCATTCGAGGTATAAAATACCAGTAGGTGTAAAATCAACGATGTATCTATGTAGAATGTTTCGGTTTGAGAAGTATGCCAAGCAGATACACAGCTACGGAGCCAAACTATTGATCTCACAAATTTATGCTAAAATGATTGTCCCTTAAGAATGAGGTATTTCATTTAGTGCCTAAGTGAAATTAAGAATCAGGGCTCTCCATGTGTTTTATTATAGGAGGAAAAAATCAAATGCACATGTGTAAAGCATACAACAACAATAAAAAAATTTTGGACGTCCGACTCGGACTTTGTACTGTATTGATGGAAAATGAAAACAACTACGAAATAATTTCCTTAACCTTCTCAGCATTATGGAAGGAAAATTCCACACAGAAGACTGGCTTTTTGATTCACTAAACATGAAAATTTCTGCTAGCTTTTAATGTGCCTGATTTCAGGTTAGATGTATATTGGAAGAAAAGGAATCCTGGTGCAAAGTGAGAAAGTTGTTTTTTAATTATAATCAAGAAAACATCACTTATTTATGACATTTTGAGGAACTTAAAAATTTCAGAGCTTAGCCTGTAATGCTCGAAAAAAACCCGAAAGTTGAATTTCTGTAAAATATGTGCAATTTTATACAGAGAATGCTTATCTCTACATATAATAAAACAAAGAGTCTCTGTGTGTGTGTGTGTCTTTCACTTGTGTTGCAAGTAAGCTAATAGACCCAGGGCCACGAAATTTGGTACATAGGTGTATCTACACAAGTGCCAGTGCACCTCGAAGCGATTTTTTCGAAATTCGAATTAGAATTTTTTTTATTTTATGTTTTGTGACCCAATCGCGTCATTTTGAGACATAATGGGCTACAGGAAAACGACATTTCATTTTTACATCGTCGTGAAGCTTAGACACTTAGCTATTATTATTTGCGTTTTCAGAATATTTTCTAGAAGATTCTTGAAAGTATGCCTCAGCCACCAAGAAAAAAGAAATGTTTGCGTGCAAGACGAGCAAGTGATAGAGAACGTGGAGAATTATCCCGGGCAAATGAAACAACCAAAGAGAATCGAGACGAGAGAGGGATAGAACATTTAGAACAACAGCAAGGGCAAGGGAAAGGCCCAAAGAAACAACCATAAGGCAAGAAAATAATAGGAGGGCTACAGCACTAGCGAGGTCAATTGAAACGTCCGAAGAAAGAGAATCAAGACAAGAAAATAATAGAAATACTACAGCAATAGTAAGGGCAATGGAAATGCCCAATGAAAGAGAAAGAAGGCAAGAAAATAATAGAAATACTACAGCAGCAGTGACGACAAGGGAAACATCTGAAGAAAGAGAAGGAAGACTACAACAGGATTGATTTGCTACTTACTGCTTCTGCTCGGTTGCAGATTACTTAAAGTAGCATAACATTTCAAAATTTCAGAAAAAGAATCATTCAAACTATTGAGTAAAAAACACTTTATAAAATGCTTGTTTAAAATCATCCTATGCCTGAAACGAAGCTCAAAGACTTTGCTTTACAAGTTAAATGGTTGCGATGTGACTGCTGATACATTTCCTCAGAAGATTACCTAAAGTATCATAACATTTCAAAATTTCAGAAAAAGGATCATTCAAACTATCGAGTAAGAAAATGTTTAAAAAATTTTAATTTTATTGTAGAATTTTTATATAATTTTTTATGTTCTCATGGTGGTTCTTAAGAACGGGGATAATGCACATCTCATGCAATTAATTTGCTAAAAATTCAAGATGTATATGTTTTTCTGGAGATACATCAGGGCCGTATACAAAGGAGGGTTGGAATCTTAACAAAGAGAAAAAAGTTGGAAGAACTTTCGTGGCCATAGGTCCCAGGTGTGTCTTTTAGGCATTTTTCCGGTACATTTAAAAGCCAGACAAAGGCTGGCCGCATAGAGGCTAGTAATCTTCTAAAACGAAAGTGTAAAAAACTAGTATGTAAGTGTGTACTTCTAAAACGAGTGCTTTTTGATAAATTCAGATGAGATTTTAACTGCTTGGTCAATAATGTTAGATGAAAAGCCTCTGTCAATACCAAATGCTTTCCACAATTTAATTCTTAATCAAAAGCCAATTTGGAGGAACAAACTTTCAGTACACATAAAATGAAGGAATAAAATGAGGCTAAATTTTGTGTAGTAGTATGACATGATTTGAAGTGAGGTAAAAGGCAAACAGACGAAGGTTTACAATAAGCAATAGTACTGAAATTTGATATGCCGCATGTGATCAAAATGTTGAGGAACAAAAGAAAATTGGATGTCTCAAATTCAAAAGTTAACCAAACAGCAGGATCAATGGAATTCATTATTGAAAGAACTTTATTTAAATCATTTTCATTACCATCAAACAGGGTAAAGGCATCATTAATGTAGCGGAACCACACAGGAAAGTTTAAAACTTCATATAATTTTGGATCATAATAATGCATGTAAATATTACCAAGGACAGAACTAAAAGGTCTTTACATAATTAATCTCTCAGTTTGGGTGTAATACCTATTTTGGAAAACAAAATATGTTTGTTTCAGCTGTCTACATGCACTGCAAGATTACTACCATCCTACTTCATTCTCTTATTAAGAACTAGGATCATGGTTGGCTATGCCTTTTAGGAAACGCAGATGAGGCAGACAGATATGCAGGTGCTAATTACAGACAATTCTCATATTATTCACACCTAAGGCACTGGCATTAGGTAAATAAGTCACACAGAGCATTCGTTTCTAAGCAAGTATCATTTAGCTATTCATTTCAGTGTTTAATACAGCACCAACACAGCTAAAAAAAAATCTGTTTCATTTAGATAATCTGATTAAAAAAAAAAAAGCAATACAAATGCAAAAATAAGTACAGTTCACTGGCAAAAAAGGATAGAAGATACACCAGATGCAAGATAAAATTAAATTTTTTCCAATTCAAATGAAACAGTCTCTTCATGGGAGGGAGTGGAATACTTTCCTCATTTACCTTGCCAGCATTTGTTAATGTTATCTTTGATAGCGTTTACTATTCTACTCACTACATAAAAACAAGTTGGTATCACTCTTTTCAGTAAAAAAAAATAATAAATAAATTTCATATACGGTTTCTGAATATATAATCTTTCTTCCTTATTTTGAGAGTTATACTGCTTTATAAAATATGCTAAAAAGCATGAACGAAAAATATTTTTATTTTATTTACCTATGCACAAAAAATGTCATACAGAGTGGGTCATGGAAAAGTAGCTTGGTGTCATGCAGGTACACTGAGCGCGGGGGGGGGACAGTTCTATATCTCCTGTTCTATTGGGCTGATTCACGAAATTCAAATTGTGTTTTTCATGTCTCGAAAGCACAACTTAAGACATATATTAGATTTATATAAGCATTGTTCAAATATGGGTTATTTTGACACAAAATCAGACTTTTTCTGAAATTACATGTCAATTTTTTCCCATATTTCGATTCTACGACTCAAATTATGGCAAACTTCCAAGTTTTGTAAAAATCACATGAGTAGTTTTCAAAAACTTAGCTCTCAAAATTTTCGCTCCTCAATGTTAATTCAATTTGGTATGTATTTATTAATATCTTTTTTTATTACACTTACTGCACATTTCTTATACATTTTGAAATTTAGGTTCATTCCAAATAAAATTCACCCATTTTTTATGATTTATTTTTAAAATTTGCATATTTAAATAATTTTTATATATTTTCCGAAACAAATTTTGAGTTATAACCTATAAAATTTCTACAATCATCTTAAGTAGATGTATTTCTAAGTATACGTGCAAAAAATTAGAGGTTTTTATTCAAAATTTCGCAAGATATACATGAAATTATATATTGGCGTGTTTTGAAATTTGGCATATTTGTTGAAAGCAATAATAACGAAAAAGTGTTTTTCACATTTTGTTACATTTTTTTAAAGTAGAATGATGGTGACTTTTTTCCCTCTCATCCACAATGTAAAAAGGCAGGAAAGATGTGACTTTTTTTCCTCTTCTGCACAATGGAAGGGAAGAAAAATAGGTTGCTACATATTAAGAAGTTCACCAACTGAAATACTCTGGGCTCAAACTTGATAAAATTCTGAAAGTTAAATTTTTGGATTTCTCCGTAAATTTCACACGAAATTTTATAAAATTTAATATTTAGGCATAATTTGAGTCGTAGAATTGAAATACGGGAAAAAAAATGGTATGTTATTTCAGAAAAAGTTCCATTTTGTGTCAAAATACCTATATTAGAACAAAGCTATATATAAATCTAATATATATCCCAAGTCGTGCTTTCGAGACATGGAAAACGCAGTTTGAATTCCGTCAATCGGCCCAGTAGAACGGGAGATATAGAACTGTCCCCCTCTTTTTTTATGCAGTGTACACCTAATTTTGTTAAACCATATACAAAAAGATCACATTGTTGGTGGAGAACATTTTCAAGATTTACTCTGAAAGTTAATACAGCAATCTAACATGGGCCACTTTTCGTGCCCACTCTGCATAGCATAAAAAGGTACCTCAATAATTAGCTGGCACCAGCTGCCAACAATACTACCATGAATCAGCTCTGAATTCTTCAAAAAGATGAGTTTTTTTAATATTATCATTTTTAATTTAAATATATACATTTAGGTTTGGCTAAGAGAAGGCAGAAATAGGTCTTCTCCCCTCCTGTTTAACTATGTATTTCCGACTAAAGTAATAGTATATCTACATGTACTTCATAATTTTTTTTTTAGCTCTTTGGCATGAAAAATTCTTACGACTACATCCATTAATATAATTTTATTTTTAATGCATCTGCATGATGTGTTTACTAGATTTGCAAAGAAATGAAAATCCATTATTTTTAAGCATGTGCTATTTTTACCAAAAAATGACAAGTGTTCAAATTATCATGCAATGATACTGCACATGTCGAAAGATGTTCCATTAAATTAATGTTAGCCATTGCCAGTATTGTTAGAATCAGAATTAGTTTCCCGGAACTGACTTATTTTCTCATATCATATGAAAGTAGATACAAGCTGCAGAGAATAACAATCAGTTTCACGAAACTCTGAACGCAACTATCAAAATAATATCAGTGAAAAATAAAAAAATAAACAAAACTGAAAGCATCAAAAATGTATTTCATGACTAAAAGGTACCACGAAATTACTGGTGCGATATTAGCCCAAGTGCTATCTAATACTCAAGCACATATTTAAATCCAGTTTTAGACTGAAATGTCAAAAGTAAAAATAAATGCATAAAATTGGAAAAGAAATTACAAAAAAAAAAAAAAAAA
>KK121695.1:137758-150200 GCA_000611955.2 Stegodyphus mimosarum | reverse complement strand
AAAAAAAAAAAAAAAAAAAAAAAAAAAAAAAGGAGAGAGAGAGAGAGAGAAAGAAATATTACCCGAAATGTAGAAAAGTAATCTAGCCTGGATACTAAGACCAGACATTTAGGTGCATACATAATGGAATGATGCTGTACCAGACCCCCAGAGGGCTCCACTGCTTCCTCTTCACCTTCTTCATCAGGTGGTTTGCTGGGCGTGATTGCAACAGGTTCATTAAATGACAAGCAAGCACAATAATGACGATTTGCATCGATGTCAGTAAGGACTGAAACAAAAAATGTTGGTTGTTGGCGAACTGTAGACAGGTTCCAGCCCTGTGGTTGGCAAAACTGTAAAAGAACAGAAATAGGTACACTTTTTTTATGTCTCGCAGTTTACAAAAGATATATATAAAGATAAAAAACAAACAATTTAAATAACCTGAAAACCATTTATATATTATTACAAATTCCTTCATGACACATTAACACTGAGAATAATAAGATAAAAAAAAGTTTTTAAATTTTACATTATAAAACCTCACTGTATGGAAAAATATGTCAATTTTGTTCATTTATAAATTTCTTTATTCATACCATCAGCTAATTTTAGATGTAATATAAATATTTTCAGAACGCATTACAGTTTCTTACAAGGATTTCAAGGTTCCATGGATACCTTCTTGGAATCATTTACATTACATAAGGTACTGTTCTGTTATCAGGACCGGATTCAAAAATGTATGGATGGATGGATGTGTGTGTTCATGTATGCATGTATATATGTAAGTACAAATGTGTGTATATACATATACACATTTATGCACATATATACATACATACATACATGCATGCATTCATACATTTTTTAATCCGGTTTCGATAACAGAGCAATTTCATATGTAACAGTAAATTTTCTAATTTTTTCAATAGTTTATTTTAAATTTAAAAAAGGAACCTGCATCCTGCATAAGCTATCAGCTTTATTTGATACGCAATTTTCATTTGCATGTCATTAAATTTTAACATGCCATTAAATTTAGTATGCTTATTAAATAAATTTAAATATTTTATCTACAATGCATGACAGCTTTTCCTTAGTTCTTGTATTTAGATTTTCTAATCTACGAAGTAGTTTAGAAGGCTATGAAAATGCCTTTGCCCCACTCTTAAAGCGTATCTCTGAGAACATAATATACAAAACATATATTGGTATATGCGATGATATAATACTCTGCTTATACTCATGATTTTTTAAAAGAGATTACTTAGAACTTGGTTCATTTTTACTGCAAAATACCTTTAGAAATGACTCAGCTGTTTCATATAGCTATAAAGGCTTTCAGATTATATGGTTTTAAGTAGTAGTTATTTGAAGCCTGCACAGATGACACCATAACATAGTAGCTGAATATACATATATTTATGACTATAGTGATTAATTTGGCATTTCTTCCTCTTTTAAACCAGCTCCAAACCACACTGCAATCAGCCATTTAAATGACAATGAACCAACAGCTATGGCAAATTAAAAGCATTATTTCATGTGTTTATTTACCTTTTACACTTTTCACTACTTATGTTTGCCAAAATATATAAAGACAAAAAAAGGGAAGAAAATATAAAAAAGAAAAAGGACAGTTCTTTGTATGACATAACTCAGTTTGACTTAACAAATAAAAAGAAGCAAACTAAGAATATCATGCTACTTTTCCTGTCATAACTTTGATACCTGATGCTACCATGATTTTTGTTGATATACATAGGCAATACTAACAAAAATTCTTATGCTTTACTTACTACTGTTATTCAAAAAGGAATAAAAAATAAAAAATTAAAACTGCATACATGGAAATTTAACAACTATTTTGTTAAAAAAATCTGAAATAAATCCAAAAAAATATAACTGAAATTTTATATTTAAATTAATGCAAGTATACAAATAACAGCACTATTAAATAGTGTTCCGCAATTACAGGTTCATAATAGACTGAATGCACACATAACCGATGACAGCTTGATAAAATTTATTTTATCCAAGAAACACTTCACAGTTCTGGAACTTTCCACAAAAATACTCATACAGCTCTTCATAGTATCACAGAGTACAATCAGTAGTTAGACTTTAAACTATTAAGAATGTTAAACACAATGCAGTGCAAAGCATATCAAAAAGCATATCTGAAAGACAAAGCTCTCTCGAATATTTCAATATTCCAAAGTCCCTCTGAAATAACAATTACGAGAAATTAATGCTCTCCTTGATCTCTCATAGTTTTTTCCCAGCTGTTGAGCAATTACTAGTACCTTTCACTTCTCAAAATTACTGAAAAGCATACGAGAGCCAGATACGATTACAGCTACATACAACATCAATTACAATACCCATACAAGGACTGAACCAAAATGTAACCAAATGGTCCCAAGTTTGGCAATAAAAATTAGTCTCCAGCTTGGCGATATCTTTCCAATTTAGGGAGTTAGCCATACACTCAATGTAAAATAGACTTGCCCCTGTATTTTTACTTTTCCAGCAAAGCTTCGTTTCTTTAGATTTCTATGTTACATTATACAAAAAATACTTCAATTTCACTAGAATTATTTACATACGTACAAAATTCATAACATTACTTACCAGTTCAATGCCATCAATAAAAGGAGTATCATCCCAATCTTTCTCGGGAAACCTCTGTAATACTTTACCAGAACTTAAACCACTACCTATAGTTAAAAGAAACAAAGACATTTAGAAATTATTACAATACAGTATACTCGCCCATTCAAAAAGCTGAGGACATGCCAAACATTGGATACACGAAAATTCTGGATAGTTGCGCATATGATAAAAGCAGTTCACAGTAGAAAAGCCAAATATATAAAAAAGACATTTCTAACCTAATTATAGAGATTAAAAAGTCGAAAATTATTAAAATAAAATACATACATCCTATTTTACATCAATTTGACTACCAAAAGCCTACATTTAAAATTTTATAAGATTCTGAGGAAAAAAGGCATTTCAGACACAAGGGCTGATCCACTTTCATAAGCTTTACACATATGAAAGTATGCTAGCAAGAAAAATTACAGGATCAACTACAAAAACTCATGAGACTTAACATCAACACTTCAAGAAATAAAACCTGCAGCCTAATTTTACAAACACCCTGTGTACCACAGTTATCTCATGAAATTTTCATATCAAACATAAGGAAAATCTTAGATACTTCATATGATTAACATTTCAGTCACTGGAAAAAAATTACAACATTAATTACCAGTATCCAGTGGTCTTACTTTGGTCTTTATAAGTCAACTTCCAATGAATTAAGCAACATTATTTAATTACAGCCAATCAAAGTTTATTTGTACAGCTACCTTAATGCCGAAATGATAAAGATTCCACTATTACTTTATTTATTTTTTAAGCAATTTATAATTATAAATTCTATTACATTATTATAAGATACTTTTAATACTTTCTGTTTATGAATTCTCCCAGTTTCCACATCCACTAGAACAGCCATGTTTTTGGTGTATTTTTGATTATACACGTGACAACAGTTAATCCATACATGCAGAAACCATGCACATGTTTGAACATGATGATATTTTCTCACAAAAACTGCAAGCAAAATACCAGAATACAGGTTAAAACTAGTTTAAAAATATCCCTATTTATTGTCTCTTATTTAAAATGCTTCTTTTTATTATTATTTATGAACAAAACAGTGTCTAAGAGACATAAATACATAAACAAACTTTTTTTTAATACAAAAAAAAACTTTTTTTTTTTTTTTTTGATAATTCACAAAGTCAACAATGATCTGGCGACTTTTTGTGAGGGTATGGGTAATCAGAAAGTAACAATATTTTTATAAAAAAATTATTATTGGTATGTTAATGCTCCATTCGAAGTAAGTTGAAGGTAATAACATTTTATGTTCAGTTGCCAAACACTCCCAAGAAAGCTACCAATGTATCAGTAACACCAGAATAAACAGTTATGCTGTTTCCACATTCTGCAGGTAATAGAAATGATATACTGCTTAAAAGAAAGATCACTGATTTTAACAATTCAAGAATAAAAATCAATTACTTATTGTATTACTATACAACTGAACAATTGCAAAGAAACTGCAGACCATTTATCCAAGGTCAGCTCTGGATAAAAAAGAAACCCTGGATGAAAGTTTTTTCAGTCTCCTTCCCAAAAAAGCAAAAAGACTGAAACTGTACAATAGGTGCCACTTAATGTGATCATATTTGTCCACAGCTATTTTGATAACATTAACTTAACTGAGTGATAAGCATAAATGAGAAAAAAAAGTGCCCTTCAAAACAACAATAGAATTTAATTAATTAAATATAAATACAACCGGATATATATAAATACCTACTTTCACAGCCTTTTAATTAGGAAAATACAAAAATTTATTTATGAATTGTTTGTTCACATTATCTTTAATGTAAAAGTTCATTAATTAACTGTTGATTGCATTTTTGGACATTATCTGGCCGATGCTGGAACCTTGATAGATACTTTTATAGAATCCTCCCCCTTCCCAGGAGAGAGGTAAAAAGAACATTTTACAGACTTTTTTTTTCCCTCCTGAAGAGGAGGGACCTGAGTCTCACATTGGAAAAACTGGTATTTTATGTTGTTAACTTAGTACTTTAATGTTCACAATTTTGGTTTCCCAACAACTGTCACTCAGTTTTTATTAACTATAAATTTTTAAATGGTCAGTAAATTTTCCATCTCTTTACTAATGAAGAAAAATACTGAAGATAACATCTGTAGAACTCAAAGTACAAATGATTTTGTAACATATTACAATGTACCAAATTTAAGTACTGCATCCATGTAATACCCTCCCCCCCCAAAAAAATGCCAATTTATTAGGAACAAATAGCCTTCTCTGTGCACCAGCATAGTTCTTCCCCATATTTAGTCCACTGTTTAAAAGAACCTTTCATGCAAAGCATTATTTTTATGAATTTTTTAAACTTCTCAGATATCATATCAGAACTTGATTATTGATCACATAATAATAATAATAATAATAATAATAAAAGACATTTTTTGTTTTAAACAATCCAACCAACAAGGAATTATTTCATTACTTAAAGAGATTTTTGAAAATAGCGAGTTGAAAAATGTCACTTATTTTCATCTTCAGGGAAGTAACTTAAATAAATTTGGGTTGATCACATATTGATGATAATATCCATAATTGTATTGTAACATACTTTCGGTCATGCAACTAATTTCATGCATTAAAATGTTAAACTGTATTAGAATTATCACCTACAACACTGAGTATACGAATGATCAGATATAGACCAGCCATTTTAAGTGAATGATTCTTTTTTATCCATAACTTGAGCAGAAATGTTACCCAATATTTGAGAACTTGTAAAAGTAATTCAAAATTCAGTCTCATCATTAGCGTTACTTTGATATTTTTCTAAAAAAATTCTGCAAAATATTTATCAATTCTGATAGTTTGATACATGTTCAAATCATTTTTCTGAGTTTTTTTTTTTTTTAATAATTCTTGAAACCAAGAAGTACGTATGAAAGAGTAAACGAAAAAAAATAAATCTTAATGCCTCTCCTTAAAAAAAAAAAATCTAACATTTAATAAAGGTTCATAGGCATCATAAATTATTTTCTAAGGATGTTAATAAACTGTGTCATTTATTATAACCATTTGGTAAAGTAGTGGCAATTGTACACAGTAAAGAGTGAATTTAATTATTTTTATTACCTTTAGGAATGTCATTAAGAATTTAATAGGGGTAAAGATCCATTAGAATAAGTATGAATAAAATAAAATTAATTAAAACAGCAAACTAGTCCCAAAAAGTGCTTTCTGATACTCTAAAAAAGTCTTGATTGTTTGGTACAGAACCTCTCTACATTAAATGTCTTGGATGGTCTTCCTGTTCCCCTCCCCCACAGTTGTTACTGTATTTATCTCACATAAGAATGGTTTAGGACCCATAGAACCCATGGCACAAATATGAAGCTTGCAGTAATGTTCAGTACAGCGCTTCTTTGTATATTCAGCTTGCAAAGAATATACATATTGAAGGAAATTTTTTTCGCAGAATAATTCTCTCTTCATAACTCAAGAAATCTTAATTCTTAGTAAAAAGAAAACAATCACATTCCAAAAGCACAAAAAGACTAACATTAAATGAAATATTTTTATTATTAAAAAATAAGACTTTTTTACCAGATATACATAGGACACCCTCGTACTGACAGGATTTCTATGTTTAAATTATGTGGATAGGAATATTATTTAAGGCTACCAGAGATACCGAGGCATCATTCTGTTGACTAATATGCATGTAACAGGAAAGAGCAATTATTTAATTTTATGACCCAGGATTTGCATGTTGAAGTGACATAGATGGTATGGAACAAGATGGGAATAAAATTTAACACTGCCAGGGATTCTAAGGCATTTTTTCGACTAGATGTAAAAGGAAACAGGAAAGGTTACTTATTTAAACTTTGATACAGAACAGGTAGCAATGGCCTGAAGGCTAGGTACAAATATTTCTGAAACAGTACCTCTTGTTAGAGTTTCCAAATTGCCATTGTAACTATCTATAAAAAGTAGAAAAAGGATGTCGAAGCTATTAGCAGACATAAGATGATGGATATCCTAGCCTAATCAACAAATGCAGAAATTCCATTTGATGAAGACAATAGAAACTGTTTGTGTACTTCAGTACAAATGTATCTGAGCACACACACAATTCATTAAACTCATCTAGATACAATGATTACCAGAATATAGTCCTCTCATGTACACCCACTGAGAAAAAGGGGGACACAGTTTGTATCTTCTGTTCTACTCAGCTGATTGATGAAATTCAAACTGCATTTTTCATGTCTCAAAGTATGACTTGGAATATATATTATATTTACATAAAGCACTGTTCTAACATATGAATTCTGACAAAGAATCAGACTTCTGAATTTACACGTCAATTTTGTTTTCTGTATTACTATGTTTTTCCATTCTAAGACACAATTTTTGCCTAATTTTGAGAAACTTATGGAGAAAAATTTATCTTACTGCACCTTTTTCAATTTGGGCCAAGACTAACTCTGTTGGCAAAATTCTTAATGTATGTTGGCCTATTTCCCTTTCCCTTTCATTCTTTACGAGCAGAAAAAAGGTGCTTCATTCAATCTTTCAAATATTTTTCTTACGTTATGCTTTTAAATCATAGTTGTTATTTTAGGTACGTTTTTCCTTTTTAAAGTTCAGTTAAATTTGCTATATGGTTGAATTTTATTTCTTCCAATAATTATTTTAGAATTTTCTATTTATTCATTGAAACTGTGTATTTTGAATGTATTTAGTAATATAAAGTTCTGAGAATTTCATTTTATTTATTTGAATTGCATTTCTTTCAAATGAATATATTGACTAACTACGATACATTTTGAAAATACATATACTGAAAGTGAAAATAGAGTAAAGTATAGTTATTATGATTTTTAATGGGCCACTCAGAAAAGATATATAAAGGAGAAACATGGACAAGCAACATTTTAACATAGGATAAGTTGAATATGTAGCGTATTCGAAAACTAAGTACCGTTTCACTCTAGCGCCATCGCAGCGCTGTGGTAGGCGTCCCGCGCATGTGCACTAGTCTTTCTTGTTCACTGACTTTCAATTGTTGCCATTTTGGTTGCTCTATGTTGTGTTTTCAGTTTGCTGTGCACATTCAAAATGTTTAAGACAATTAGTTCTCCTGCTGACTGTGAGACTCGTGCCGTGATTAAATTTTTGAACGCGAGGAATGTTAAACCGGCCGAAATTTATCGTCAAGTGACAGAAGTTTACGGTGAATACGCGATAAGTGATGGAATGGTGAGAAAGTGGGTAAGAATGTTTAATGCAGGTCGAACAAATGTCCACGCCGAGGCTCGGAGTGGTCGGCCTTCTGTTGTCACCGATGATTTGGTAAGGAAAGTTGATGAAGCAATTCATGAGAACAGACGCTTCACAATGACAACTCTTTCAGAGGCATTTCCACAAATTTCACGTACTGTTTTGTTCGAAATTGTGTCTGACCGCTTGAATTATCGCAAACTGTGTTCCCGATGGGTTCCAAAAATGCTCACTGATGTTCACAAAACAAAGCGACTTGGTAGTGCCCTGACATTTCTCATGCGGTACAGTGATGAGGGAGAAAACGTTTTAAACCAAATTGTGACAGGTGATGAAACTTGGGTGTGTCATTTCACACCGAAACAATAATCGATGGAGTGGAGACACACTCATTCTCCGAAAAACAAAAGTTCAAAGTGACAATGTCATCACAAAAAATCATGTGCACTGTCTTCTGGGATAGGAAAGGCATTTTGCTTACTGAATTTCTTCCCAGAGGTGAAACCATTAATGCGGCACGATATTGCGAGACTTTAACAAAACTAAGGCGTGCCATTCAAAACAAACGAAGAGGAATGCTCAGTAAAGGAATTGTGTTGCTCCATGACAATGCTAGGCCCCATACTGCTGGTGTCACTCAATCGTTAATTCGACAGTTTCATTGGGAGCAGTTCAATTACCCGCCGTACAGCCCGGACTTCGCGCCGTCCGACTATCACTTGTTCCTGCACATGAAACGCGAGCTTGGTGGCAAGCGCTTTGGATCTGACGATGACACGAAAAATGCCGTGGAGTCGTGGTTATCGAAACTGGCGGGAAGTTTCTTTGACGATGGCATACAACTGGTCACCTGCTACGACAAGTGTTTGATCATTGGCGGAAACTATGTTGAAAAATAGTTTTTAAGACATGTATTTTCATGTAAAAATAAAATTGGATTCGAAAAAATTGTTTTACTATTTTTTTTTCTTTTCAAAACGGTACTTAGTTTCCGAATACGCCTCGTACATTGCATTACACAGTTTTATCACTGTGCCATAGCTTTATATAATTTATCAACCTACTTTTAGTTTCTTAAAATATTATTCATATTTTAATTTTAAAATAGCAAATCAAACAGCATAAGATTAAAAGAAATTTTAATTTGAAATTTAAAAAAAAATATTTTTTCTTCTTGTCATATTTCTTCAAGCATTCTGCAAATATATTAAAAATCATCCACATTTTTTCTTGTTTGCTATATACTACAAACATTTATGAAACCTCTTAGTATTTCTGACATTCATATAAGGTTCTATTTCATCAGTATTTGGTCAGAGTAAAACAGAGAAGTGACTTTTATCATGATATTGAACATCTTTAGAGACTAGGCATTTTGAAGACATGAGATGAAAAGAATGACTAATTTCATCAATAGGAAAAATGTCTTTAGATGATATCCAGATATATTCTTGGACAAATTCTTGAATCTTCCAACTAATTTGACTGAGATATCTTGGTATTCTCCATTTATGATATATGTTCTATGATGTACACTGAACAGCCAAAACATTATGACCACCTTACTCAGTAATGTGTAGCACAACCTCTGGGCTGCAAAACAGCTGCAAATCACCTTGGCATGGATACCAGAAGTTCTTGGTAGATATTTGGAGACAGGTTGTATCAAATGTCTAAGCAATGGTCACACAAAGTCAAAATATTCTGACATGGTGGTGTTCGAGCTCTGAGCTGCTACTCCACGACACCCCAAATGTGCTCCATTGGGTTAAGATCCGAAGAGTTTGATGGCCAGGACATTAATTGGAATTCATCTTTATGCTCCCAGAATATAGTCCTCTTATGTACTCCAAAACAACTCCAACACAATTCGAGCCTTATAACCTGGGGCATCATCCTGCTGGAAGATTACATTTCCAGTTGGGAAGACAGATGCCATGTTGGAGTGCAATTTATCTGCAGTTATGTTCCAGTAGTCCATAGTTTCATGGTCTGTTCTACCATAACTAAGCGTTTCAGAGATGCTCATGAAAATGTCCCCCAAAGCATAATACCACCACCACCAGACTGAGTATGACCTGCTCTACAAGGAGGGAGCAATTGTCCGCCTGGATGACAGCGTACCCTGACACGACCATCAAAATAATGAATGAGAAATCACGATTCATACAGCCAGGCAATTGTCTTCCACTTATCCATAGTCCAGTCTCGGTGTTCCTACGACCACTCTGGTGTAGCTTGGTCAATAGAGGCACACAAGTGTGATGTCAGCTGCACAATCCCATATCCAAAAGAGTTCACTCAAGTGCATTTCCAAAATATTTACACTTGGACCTGGCTGTCAGCTGAGCCACTGTTGGCGCTGATTTTGCTATACCAAGCGAGACAGTCTCTGACATTGTTTTTCTTTGATGACGTGTGGACGTCCAACACCCTACCATCTACTGCTGGGTTCACCGCTATTTATCTGCTTTGCATAAATACTAACAATGGCAGATCATGAACAACCTACCAGTTATGCCATTTCGGAGATACACATTCTGAGCCTTTGGGCCATTACAATCCCCTCCATCAAATTCAGATCAGCAGCCTTTCCCATCACTTGCAAAAGTAACTGCAAGAAATATTCCTTATCTTCTCCAGCAGCAGTTAAATATGATTCCCACTTAATCATGTGCCATCCATGACATCCAGATGAGTTCATTAAAAAATGTGAGGATGGTCATAATGGTTTGGCTCATCAGTATAGTTTAAATTTATACAACCTTTCAATCTAAAAATTAGTTTCCCTTTCACCTGCGGTGATATTTCTTGTATATTTTTCATTAGCTGGTTTATTATAATTTACACTGCATTATGGGTTAGCAAAATATGGCATAAACTTCCAGGTACTTTTTTTTTCCAAATATGCAGGTTCTTGAAATAGATTTTCCAGCAAATTGTTATTCTTTCTTCTATATTTGTTCTTTTAAATTTGTTTTCAGTACTGACATGAGAATTAAGATTCTTCAACAGTTACATTTCCATAAATTTTGTATAGTTGTCGAATTCTTTTAAAATTTTAGTTGTATCTTCAGGAAGACTGCTTTTAATTTTCTGAACATTTTGGTTATAAATACATTAAAGCCAAAGGACAAGTATTTGAGTTAAAACGTTTTTACCAAATGATAAAGAAATAAAACATCTCCCAAAACTTTCTGGTCAGCAGAAGGTAACATTTAATCTATCCCACCAAGTGAGCTGAGCCTTAATATTGGGTACAAATAATTTAAATCATATAATTTTCACAATTTTTAAGGCAAATAATTTCAGTATTAAACAGAACATTTTTTTTACATAATCTGTAATATTATGAAGAAAAACTAACTACTTTCAGTGAACATTATTTGTATGCGTTATGAAATATGTATACCGTGCATAAGATTCTCGCTTTAACCCTTTCAACACCAGTTTTCACCACCAGTGCGACATATGCGTCCTGATGGGACCAAAACAGTTAATGGAAAAAAGCAAAAAAGCAATGAATCAATCGAAATATAGTCAAATTTCAATTAACCAAAATTGAAGGTACACTCCCCTAAAAAAAAAAGTATTATAAACTTCATTTTGAATTAGAATCAGTTTTGAACAGTATGTTTCAAAATTCACTTAGTACGGTTGAATACCACTTAATAGTTTGAATAATTTCAAAATTTTGAATAGTACGTTTCAAAATTCACCTATGAACTTCTAATTCTGACACCAATGCTATCAAAATTTCAACTAATTAGTTCAAGTAATTAGAGTTTTCCATGTATATTTACAGTATAATGAGAAGCGTATTAAAAAATAAAAATGTTGCCAAGTTTACATTGATGAAACTTCCTGTCTAAATACAACAGGTAATAACTCTTCGAAAGGCAGTGGTTATCTACAGTAACCACCTTTTCTATTGAATGTCTTACTGAGTCGTGTGAATGGTTTTCAAGACTGACTGTTTCTGAAGTTTCCTTGTAGCTCACTAGCTGGCAATAAAAAAAACATAAGCCAGTAGTTGCTGCAGTAATCCGCCTTCAAGAAAATAAGCATCAGCCATCGAAGTTAACATCACGACGATGTGCACTCTGCAGCACCAAGAAAAAGCCTGCAAGAATAGTGTGGGAAATACAACACATGCAAAACTGCACTCTGCTTAAAAAAGAAAAACTGTTTCAATGAGTACCACAGAGACTGATTTGTAGGGATGTGTTCTGCGGGTGGTGGGCGCTGTCACTAAGTGGTAATTTTTTTCACACGTCTTGGACAAAATATGTGTAATTGTCGCAAATAATTTCATTGTAACACCTGATATAGTAAATAAAACTAGAGTTTTGCTGAAAAAGTTGACTGCCTTTTCCTGCTCCTCAAAGAGTCAAACATGGATATAATTTCCTGTCTTAATGCAAATACAACAGGTTAAAGAGAAGGATTGTGGAAGACTGTTTCTGGTACGGCTTTAAGAGTAGAATGTTGCATTCTTTTATCTCTTCGTCAGATAAAAAAAAAAAAAAA
>KK121695.1:124268-137736 GCA_000611955.2 Stegodyphus mimosarum | reverse complement strand
ATTTAACATTTTGTGTGTTACCTTTATTTATTAAATACCACGTTCTTCGCACTTAAACCATAAAATTGATTTCAAGAGCAATATCGCAAACTAATTTTAAATTGAGCATATCTTTAGAAATTTCAGTACACACTCTCACGCGCTGGAGATAAAAATGTTTTTCTGTACAACGTTGGTATTGCTGGCTTTGAAATCTTTGAGTTTGTTAATGAAAAATTCGTTAAAGTTTTAGAGAATATTGTTACGAATTTCACATTTATTTATAATTGTAATTAAAATTCCTTTTTATTTTCCCGTGCAACGCAGACGATTTTTGAAGAGAAAGCTACGTCAAAATAATAATAATAATAATAATAACCAACAAAGAAACATAAGGACTAAACTGAAAAAGTGATAAGCCGTTTTTTGTGAAACAACGCAAAACGCCCAATCACTGAAAACCAATATAGTTGCCCAATCAAGGAGAATATCACATTTTAAAACTGCATTGAAGTTCTACAATAATTCTTAATTCTTGAGATAAATTGTGATTCTAGTTGGAGGAAGCATAGTCCTAAATAAGGGGACTTCAATAAATTCTTATTAATCTTTCTACATTTGATTGAATTTTAATTGCTAGTTATTTCATTAGCTTACTTACTAATTATGTTTCTATTTTATTAGTTAATTTATTTATTTATTTTGTTTGTTTTTCCTTCCACAGTGCTCCAGCACTTCTAATTTTAGTAATTAAACCCTGAAGAATATGATATATACCGTGCCAGTTTCTGAACTGCAAATACTCAAACTCATAAAATTTGTACTTTTTGGCAGAGTTGACAGAAAGAGCAGAAGTGCAGCTGTTAAAACTTTGGTTGATATGCCATTAACAACATATTCACAGAGAAGGAAAAATTTTTAAATTTTTGAAATTATTTTAGATGTACTTTAATAAATTCTAATACAGCAGAAATAATAATGTGAAAATAATATAAATATAATCACCATTTATTATATTACAAATGACCAGAATTTAGGTCTTGACAAATAGAATTTTAAATATGTGCTTATTCTAAATCCTATATTTACATAAACATATATTCTGATTTGAGAATGCTTGATGATAATATTAGCAGCCTTTTTTAAATATAAACAACAATTTGTTTAAGAGATTTACTATGTAGTTTACAGCACAAAATATCTCTGGGCATAAAACACCCCTCAGAATCACTTTTGTTTCTTGCTTTTATAACACACAGGAATGAAGATAAAAATATTATGTTCCAATAAATTTTACCACTGTTAAACATTTCTGTAGTAGAAGGCAGTATGTTTTATTTATAATATTTTTGGCATACTGTTTGACATATTGAGAAGTACTGAATACATTCATGATGCAAAACACTGAAATCTGCAATTTCATTGCATATAAAATGAAGTTAAGCAAACTGGCAAAGGATAAAATGGTGAAAGCAAAAATTAACTGTGAGAAAAGATAAAAATATCTTTAAACTTTTAATTAATCATCTTTATAATTTTAAAAATAGTTTTTTATATAGAAATAAAAAATTTATGAGCCAAAATTAATAAAAATAAGAATAAAGAAATTCAAGATGAATAATCCTCAGTAAAAGTTTATATGGAAATTTACAGTTCAAAATAACTCTTGCATTTTATTGAAGATTGCAACAAGGTGCATAAACTACATATTTTATTATTATCCCCCATAACAAATATGCCAAATTTCAAAATAGTCCTATATATAAAATTCATGTATATCTTCGCAAATTTTGAATAAAAAATTCTAATTTTTTGCAGGTGTGCCTAGGAATACATTTACTTTAAGATGACAGCAAATATTTCATAATTTTAAAAATTCAAATTTTTTTGAAAAATTTATAAAATTTACTTATGTTACAAATTTAAAAAATCAATCAGAAAAAAATGGATGAATTTTATTTGGTTTAAACCTAAGTTATAAATTATGAAAGAAGAAATTCAGTAAATTTAAAACTTGATATTATTAAATACTAGCCGCTATGCTGCCAGCCTTCGTCTGGCTTTTAAACGTACCGGAAAAATGCCTAAAAAACACACCTGGGACCTATGGCCGCGTAAGTTCTTCCAACTTTTTTCTCTTTGTTAAGATTCCAACCCTCCCTTGTAGACGGCCCTTATGTATCTCCAGAAAAACATATGCATCTTGAATTTTTAGCAAATTAATTGCATGAGATGTGCATTAAACATTTGTTAAAGCATAATTTATATCCCCGTTCTTAAGCACCACCATGACAACATAAAAAATTATATAAAAATTCTACAATAAAATTAAAATTTTTTAAACATTTTTGTGGTATAATACTTAATATTGTTGGCAGCACTAAAATTATATTACATTGAATGGCAACAGTCATTGTTAGTTTTAAATATTGTTCTTACAATGTAACAATTGTTTTATGTGCTGTTTTAGTTGATTAAAGCTTTATTTGAGCTGCTTAAGGAAAGTGATTTATTATATTTACAACAATTTAATCAACTAAAACTAATTTATACTTTATTTTCTATGCAAAATGGAAAACCTTTTGAAACCAGAAAGATTTGATGTTGACCCTGTCTGTGTTGGAGCAGAATCTAAATGGAAACACTGGAAAAGAACTTTTTCAAATTTTCTCACACAAGTGAAAGAGGCAACTGAAGAAAGAAAACTACAGTTGTTATGCAATTTCGTATCTGCAAGTGTTTATCAATATATCAATGATTCACAATCCTATGATAATGCAATAAATGTTCTGGATTCATTGTACATTACTAAAAGGAATGAAATATTTGCCCGGCACTGTTTAGCATCCAGATTTCAACAAACGGGTGAGTCTGTAAATGAATATTTACAAATATTAAAACAGTTGAGCAAGGATTGTGAATTTAAGTCTGTTACTGCAGAAGAAAATAAACATGAGTATATTAGAGATGCATTCATCCGAGGTTTGAAGAATCCACGCTTTCGAGAACGGCTATTAGGAAATGCCAGTATTTCGTTAGAAAAAGCTTATGATCAAGCTAGAGCCTTAGAACTTGCTGAACATCATTCTGCCTCATATTTAATATCTTCCTCAGCACCGGTAGCTGCTGTTGAACAGTGCAAGAAGAAAAATGACGATAGTGAACAATTGGAAGTAGTTGCTCCTCTTCGATCCAGAAAATGTTTCTTTTGTGGGAGAGACCTTCATTTACGAAGTATTTGCCCAGCTAAGGATGCAATATGTCGAGGATGTGCTAAAAAGGGCCATTACCAAAAGGTATGCAAATCCAAACTTGTACACAATACTACTAATTCCTCAGTGGCAGTTTATACACTAGCATCTGCTTCAATGCTTTCTCACTGTCTTGAAAGGTCAATAACTAAAGTCCTAGTAAATGGAGTTCAGCTGAATGCTCTAATTGATACCGGTAGCTCAACAAGTTTTATAAATCAATGTTATGTAAAAAGATGTCGAATTAAAGTAAAACCATATTTTGGTAGAATAACCATGGCTAACCCTTTTCTAAGCTCAGATATTACAGGCTGTTCTTTAGTTAATATCAAATTGCAAACCCATGTATACACTGATGTAGAGGTATTAATTATGAAAAATCTCTGTGCAGACTTTCTTATCAGGCATGATTTATTAAAAGATCATTCTTCTGTTGAGATAGAATTTAAAGGTGACAGACCACCTCTTAGAATTTGTTCATTAGCAACTGCTCTGGTAGCCCCTGTGTCATTGTTCTCTAATTTAACGCCTGATTGTAGACCTATTGTTACAAAGTCAAGACGCCAAACTGAAGAAGATAGAACATTCATAGCTACAGAAGTATGTAAATTACTTAAAGAAGGTGTAATTGAACCAAGTAATTCTCCTTGGCGTGCGCAAGCTTTTGTTGTGAAAGGAGAACATCATAGACCCAGAATGGTAATAGATTATTCGCAGACAATAAACAAATTTACTATGCTTGATGCTTACCCTCTTCCCAAAATTGAAGAGCTGATTTCAAAAGTATCAAAATATAAAATATTTAGTACAATTGATCTCAGAAGTGCTTATCATCAGGTTCCTATCAAAGAATCAGAGAAACACTACACAGCGTTTGAAGCTGATGGTAAACTCTATCAATTTCTACGTGTTCCATTTGGTGTAACAAATGGAGTTGCTTCTTTCCAAAGAACAATTGATGAAATAATTTCAAGTGAAGAATTAACAGGAACCTTTCCCTACCTTGATGATGTAACTATATGCGGCAAGAATGAAGCTGAGCATAATAATAACTTGGAGAGGTTTATGGCTGCTGCTAAGAAGTATAACCTAACCCTGAATGAGGAAAAATGCACATTTTTCACGAAATCTGTAAAATTGTTGGGCTATTCTATAGCTAATAATATAATAAAACCTGATCCTGATAGACTGAAACCACTAATGGATTTACCGATTCCTAAAGATGTAGGATCTCTACAAAGAGCACTGGGAATGTTTGCTCATTATTGCCGTTGGATTCCCAATTTTTCTGAAAAGATTCGCCCTCTTTTGATTAGAGGACCTTTTCCCCTTAGTAAAGATGCAGAGAAAGCCTTCAGTTCCCTTAAGAGAGATATATCCAATGCTTCTTTAGCTGCAATTGAGGATAATATACCATTCAGAGTTGAAACTGACGCTTCTGAATTTGCAATAGGAGCAACCCTGAGTCAAGCTGGTCGTCCTATAGCTTTTTTCTCTAGAACACTAAACTCTTCCGAACGAAAACATTCTTCTATTGAAAAAGAAGCATATGCTATTGTTGAATCTTTACGAAACTGGAGACACTATTTAATTGGAAGACACTTCGAAGTTTTTACCGATCAAAGATCCGTGGCATTTATGTTTGATCAACAGCACTCCAGTAAAATTAAAAATGAGAAAATTATGCGTTGGCGGTTAGAGCTTGCTTGTTTCAAATTTGATATTATATATGGGCCTGGGAATAAAAATGAAATTGCAGACACTTTATCTAGAATAAATGCACCTATAAAACCACAAATAGATCTAAAGGCACTACATGATGAACTTTGTCATCCTGGAATTACTCGAATGTATCATTGGATAAGATCTAAAAATTTGCCTTTCTCACTAGAAGAAATTAGAAAAACTGTTAATTCATGTGTATGCTGCAGTGAAGTAAAACCTCGTTTCTATAGAACTGAAGGACACTTAATTAAAGCAACTGCACCTTTTGAAAGACTAAATCTAGATTTCAAAGGTCCTTTGCCTACGGCTTCCAGAAACCGTTTCCTTCTTACTATTGTGGACGAGTTTTCAAGATTTCCTTTTGCAATACCTTGCCCTGATATGTCATCTGCTACTGTTACTGCTCACCTGAAAAATATTTTCTCAATTTTTGGGATGCCAGCCTACATACATTCTGACAGAGGATCTTCATTTATGTCTCGTGAATTAAAATCTTCTTAACTTCGCTTGGTATAGCAACAAATCGCACAACTACATATAATCCTCAAGGGAATGGCCAAGTAGAGAGGTATAATGGAATCATATGGAAAACCATCCAGCTGGCATTAAAATCAAAGAACATGGCTATCGAACGTTGGGAAAGCGTTCTGCAACCTGTTTTACATTTGATTCGATCACTCTTATGTACAGCAACAAATGCCATACCACATGAACGGATGTTCATCCATGCTAGAAGATCATATAATGGACGTTCTTTACCTATGTGGTTAACACAACCCGGAACAGTATTAATGAAGAACCATACACGAAATAATAAATATGAGCCTATTGTGCAGGAAGTGGAGCTCATTGAGGCTAACCCAGATTACGCTTGCGTTAAACTTCCAGATAGTCGTGAAACCAACGTTTCAATACGATATTTAGCACCCAGAGAAGATACTCTCATACATGTCCATGATACCGGGTTGGATGAAAATCAACAACTTTCAGATTCGTTTGCTAAACAGAGGGAAGGTCTGGCCACTGAAGCTTCTGAATCCGTATTGAAAACTGTAAGAACATCGACAGAAGAGGATCTCCAAGGCAGTGATTTATCATGCCCTAGCAGACAAGAGGATTTTGAAAATACTTCAAATGATAACTTGCATGAGAATGAATCCTTGCGACCGAAAAGGCAGAGACGTCAGCCTTCTTATCTGGCAGACTATGTAACTTATTAATCATCTTTGGGAGGGGTGAATGTGGTATAACACTTAATATTGTTGGCAGCACTAAAATTATATTACATGGAATGGCAACAGTCATTGTTAGTTTAAATATTGTTCTTACAATGTAACAATTGTTTTATGTGCTGTTTTAGTTGATTAAAGCTTCATTTAAGCTGCTTAAGGAAAGTGATTTATTATATTTACAACAATTTTCTTACTCGATAGTTTGAATGATCCTTTTTCTGAAATTTTGAAAGGTTATGATACTTTAGGTAATCTTCTGAGGAAATGTGTCAGCAGTCACATCGCAGCCATTTAATTTGTATAAAATATTACAATGAAATAAGCAATATCCTTTGATACAAATGTTAATTATCCTAATAAAGTAATTAAACAATTTATCGTTGCAAAAAGAAACAACTTTTTAATTTCTTAAACTTTTCAGTCTCTTAAAAACAGTAACATAAGAAATACGATGAAAAATTGTTGCCAAACCGAAATTTTTAAAAGAATGAAACTATTCAAAATGATGCAATTTCATCAAAAATCTATCAACAACAATAAGAAAGGAAAATTGTTGCCAAAACTACATTTTAAAATATCTGAGATGTGAGAAGTGTATTCGGAAGCTTCATTTAAAAAATTTTAAAAAAATACAAAATATTATTATTTTCCAAAATTCTTTTTTTAAAAGGAGCCGAAAGGATTAAAGTTCAACGTGTCCAAAAATCAAAGGAAAATAAACAGCACATTTTTTAAAAAAAATTCCGCTGAAAAGGTGTTAAGCTCACCTTCCTAAATAAATTCGTGTTTAATCGATTTATTGAAATATGAAATTTATTTTAAGTTCGTAAAATAGCTAGGTGGCTATGCTTCACGACGATGTAAAAATGAAATGTATAGAGTGAAATCTCGCTTTCCTGTAGCCCGTTATGTCTCAAAATGGTGCGATTTGGTCACAAAACATAAAATAAAAAAAATTCGAATTTCGAAAAAATCGCTTCGAGGTGCACTGGCTCTTGTGTAGATACACCTATGTACCAAATTTCGTGGCCCTGGATCTATTAGCTTACTCGCAACACGAACGAAAGACACACACATACACACACACACAGACTCTTTGTTTTATTATATGTAGAGATATGAGAAATTTAACTAATCCCATAGAGTTAAAATTTTGACTGCTAATTTTAAAAAAGCTGAAGCTGTGATTTTTACAAAATCCCAGCACTTGGCATAATTTAAGTTGCAAAATCTAAATATGGCAAAAAAAAATTAGCTTTGCACCACTACAAGGGCCAGAAGTGGTGGTCATTTCAGTCTGGAAGCACCTAATAGGCAGCCACTGTTGCTTCCTATGAAAGGACGGACAGTTATCTGCAACCAGGATTTGAACCTGGACCCCCAATTTTTACACACGCCTCACCCGCCTGGGTGACTGCGAAGAAAAAAGAATTTGATCAGCTTCAAATTACCAGAACAAACTACTAAGGACTATCACGAACTCACACTATTATGTCTCCAATAAGACACTTCATAACGATTTAAAATTTGATACTGTCCTCGAACACGTGCATCGTATGAATGACAATTTTTTCAATAAAGCCCGAATCTGCCCACATCTGACAAAAAGTTTTTGATTATGAGATTCTGACAGAAGATTGTGAATTGCGTCCTTTAGCAGAACACCTCGCAAGGGAATCAAACTTCACTATGTATCATTGGGTATTTATGTATATAGTTAGAATTGTACATAGTGTATTTAAAATGTTTCATTTTATTTTACATTTCGTTTAATTACATCTAATTTTCACTTTTATGTCTTACTTCTCTAGGTATACCTACATATTCATATTTTCATGAGATTTGTAGGTCTTCCTACTTAGATTTTGACAATTTAAATTGTCATGAGTACCTTAGTTTCGTCAGTTATAAAATCACTCACTGCACTGCTCCATCCTGCTACTCATTCTTGTTTGCCTTCCTGGGCTTGAGGCTTTCTGCTGCCCCTCTTTTCTCTTCACCTTTGACCTCTCAAATTAAGCGCCACACATTGCAAAGTCATGTGTCCACTGGGCGGCTCCTCATGAGCTGGAAACATCGCACTTCCCGCAATATGCCAGCAATAAATGTGTTCGATTCGATTTGACCTGGACCCATCGCTACAGTGGTCAGGGTCACTAACCACTATACTGGCAGCAGCTCCAAGATTGAATCGCTAATCAACCGAGCTTGCTGAAATCTCCCCATGGGTTCCGATACCTCGTTACATGTTAACCATGGGTTCTGATATTTTGTTATATGTTCATCATGTGTTCTGATACCTCGCTGCATGTTATATCTCAGTTGTATTTTTAATAATATATATCCTAAGTCATGTTTTCGAGACAACACGAGTTGAACTTGATCCAACGGTCTAGTAAAATGAGAGATCTAGAACTGCCCCATTTTGTTTTTTTAGTGAGTGTACTCTATTAATTTACCATTATCAACATTTATGAATACAATAAGGAGAATTCGTGAACATTATTAATAACTGGATCATGCAACAATGGAAAAGAACTGCTAGGTTGAATGAATCTTCTTTCATATCAGATCAAAGGCAATGTAAGAATAAACCATCTTTCAGACAAACAGTTGATCAGTACATGAATCATCAGATGTAAACAGACAGGACAATTATGTTATGGGGAATGTTTTCATGGGAGTCCCTAAACTGATAGTGGTTGTAAAATATAAAGGTAGATGAGAATCACTACTGACCAATTACAGCTTTTCATAGTTTCTTTCCTAACAGAAATTAACTCTTTCGAAAGGACAGCACTCTGTGTCACAAAACAAGAATTATGCTACAATAGTTTTGAAGGATATTTTCATAAATTCTAAGTGCTCTGGCTTTCTAACTTACTAGATATTAGTCATGCAGCACATCTGGAAAACCATGCAGAATCAGCTCAGAGCTTAACAACCACTTTGTGATAACCTATGGGTATTGCATGAACTCTTCTTACAAATTTGACATAATCTTTCTGCAGATAATTGCCAGGCATTTGTAGAATCCATGCTACAATCGGTTACAGCTGTTTTGTGTGCTAAAGGTGGAGCAACAAAGGTATTATGTGAATATCAAAATGTTCACGATTGCTGTATGTCATATGAATCAAAATGAGCCAAGTAATTTTTATGGCAGCATATTATTAACTATACTTTTTCTTTAAAAACATACGCTCTTACTGAAGCAATATACTTATCACCAACTTATCATCATGAGAGCTACAAAAATGAATTTTCAAATGCTCTTTTGTGGAGATCCATTAAAGAATAGAAAATGAAATTTATACATTTCAAACTGACAGGAATTAGATATTCTATTTAGAAAACATCATATGATCATGCATAAATATTCACAAATATATCATCTAAAGCTATTTTAAGCTGCTAAACTTTGATCAGTAAAAAAATAACATAGCACCTAATAAACCAACTACAGAAGTGTACTCTGATCTTTTTCTATGCCATGGAAAAAAAGTTTTAACCTGCAACTAAATGCTTCCAAAAAGCTTAAAAATTTAATAATTATTTAGAATCCAAAGTGAGAGCAATAAAGATATCAAAGCAGAGATTTGTGAAGTAATAGAAAGAAAACATATGCAGCTAAAATATGATCCAATCATTCAATATTTTCAAGTATAACTTTATTTAATGAGATCCACATTTTCTCAAATTTAAATGACAGCTTTGGGCAGAATCGCAATGCTTGCTTCTGCATTCTCATGCAAAATCACTGGCTTATTAATTACACAGCAAATGAAGAATAGAAAAGTTATCTGCGGCTGATAGATAAAGAGACATCGCAAATGATTGTAGAAAAGAATGTGAAAACTTCCCTCAAATTAAATATACAATAAAAATTATGAAAAGCTGTAGAACAACTCACAATTCTAATTATTAAAAACATTTTATTCTTGGAACGGAAATATTCGTTCATAGCAAATTATTTAAGAAGAGTAACGGGTATGAGTCATTGTTTGTTTTAATGAGCAATTAAAAACGTGTAAACATAATAGAGGAGTATGAATACAAATAAATTTGCACCACTTACGTTCTTTATCGTGGTCGAAGCCGACTACAACAAAGTAGTCAGCTAGGCGTGACATTCTTCCCACGCAAAACACAAATATGTAACTCCGAACATATCATCATGAAACCTCCATTTTTTCGTGAATTACCACTTCATTTGACATCCGACTTCAGACATACATTAGAGATACTACGAACACTAAATTCACAATCTCGAACAATTCCATAGAATTTCATACACAAATTTAAGCGTTAGAGGGCGCAATCAGTCTATCTGCTATCAATGCAATCTGTGAAAAAAGTGCTTAAGTGATTCAAGGCAAAAGTGTCGAAACAGTTTCAACATAGCAGGTAATATATAAGACAGTTTCTCGCCTTTTAATAATTCTAGCAGAAAGTTTAATATCATTTTAGGTGCCATTTTGTCTGGAAAGATACACGCCTTAAATTGTAACACTTTTATTTTTTCCAATGGCAGGCCTTCAGCCGACTTTGGCTTCACCACTACTAAGGCCAGAATTGGTTGTCACTGTATTATGGAGGAACCATGGAGGCTAGAATAGATACCATATTCTATCCTCCATGGGAGGAACCTAATAGGTGGGCCACCTTTACCTCCTATGAAGGGACGGACAGTTACACTTGTTTATAAATATCAGCTGAAAAAAAAAATCACTTTCGCTTGCTTATATTATATTCCGTTGTTCTTCAGACGCTTTTACTTTTGTTCTTATAATACTTTTGAACCTGAATCTTCAGAAAATAGATTTATATCCTGTGACTATAGTGCACTAGAAGATATAGTGGGATTATCGCTCCATAGACCCCATGTTAAAAGAGGGTAATCCGTTTTTGTACAAATAATAGAGGGCGCTGTTAGCGCATGTGCCCCATCGAAATCAGGTAGACGTTTGTTTACTATCACTGACATGTGCCAGTTTCCTCTTGAAATCTAAGCAATTCTGGACTACATTTTTTTGCTTTGAGCTGCTAAAATTTAATTTACGATATGTCATCAAAACTTTCTCGAAAGTGTTTTGTACCTGGCTGTATATCTGGGCACCGAAATGCTACAAAAGTGTCATTGTTTAAAGTTCCTAAAGATGAAAAACTTCGTCGAGAATGGGCGAAAAGAATTTCCAGAGGAGATAAAGAACTATCGATCCAACATAGTGTTTGTGAACTGCATTTTGAACAGCATTTCATAGATAAATTTTATAATCATGTTGTTAATGGTGAGGACATAAAAATTCCAAGAGGCAAACCATTGCTTAAACCTGAAGCAATACCCAGCATATTTCCTAAAGCTCCCAAGTATTTCAATAAACCACTACCCAAGAAAAGGAAAGACAGAAGTAATGTAACAACTGAGGCAAAAACAATGTGTGTGAATAAAGAAAATCATGATGCTTCAGAAATCTCTGTTTCAAGAACCATGAGAATAAGTGATGTAGAGACTGTTCAGTTACCTTCTCCATTTTGGTCAAAATTACGGATAAAAAACTGTCCTCAATCATTAGTGTTCGTTAATTTGATTTTTGATAAAAATTTGGAGTATCCATTGGTCAGAAAATTAATCAGCGTTATTGAAAAAAATAATAAACTAACTGCAGATGTTTTTATGTGTGGGCAAAAAACACAGTCTGTTACTTTTAATGCTGTAAGTGAATTAATAATTTTGCTTAATAATGTTGAATCAATACCTCTCTGCTATGGAGCTGGAAGCATTTTAGAATATAATCAATATTATCTTAAATATGTAAACATTATGCATGATCAAATATATAGTAAAAAATGTACAGTTAAGATTAATGAGTCTGCAACATGTGTACATTGTAAATATGTAAATAGATTGATGAAAAGAAAAACTTGTAAAAATATATATTTGAAATCAAAATTGGGTAGTAATAGAAAAAACAAATTGATTTGTTGTTTAAGAAGAAAAATTACAGAGTTATCCTTAAAATTGAAGGAACAAAAAGCAAATGAAATGTGCAGTTCTGTTGTTGCTTCAAACCCAAAGCAATTGCTTGCAATAAATGCTTATAATGATGCCGCTAAACGTAAAAGTAATCAAGGTATGATTTATGATGCGAAATGGCTGATTGAATGCATAATAATGAGAATGAAAGGACCCAAACTTTATGAACATATCCGCGAAAATAAAATTCTTGTGCCTGGATAGTTTTTGCCACATGTAACAATGTTAAAGGGACCTTGCTTTGTGATTTGATCATAGAAGCAACAATATTGCTAGAAAATGCAGGTCTCTATGTAGATTATATAACTTGTGATGGTGCGGCATGGAATAAAGTAATGTGGAAGAAATTTGGTATTGGTATTCGGTCAGATAATACAGTTGAATATCAGATGAATCATCCATGTGATGAAACACGCAAATTAAATTTTATATCTGACTTTCCACATTTAATAAAATGTATGCGAAATGCCTTTTTGAAACATGGATTTTACACACCATATGGAGAAGTGCGACCAGAGCATATAATTTGTGCATGGAAGAAAGATTGTGATGCCATTACTTTAAAAGCAATGCCACATATTAATAGAAGGCATCTTTTTCCAAATAACTTTGAAAACATGCGAGTGGATTTAGCATTTCATTTGTTTGGAAATGAGGTTATCAATGGCCTTAATTTTTTTCCGTAATGAAATAGAAGAGTTGTACGAGAACTTGGAAAGTACAGTGCAATTTGTGAAACAGATAAATTCAATAATTCATATAATGACATCTAGGTATGCTGCAGAAGGTTTATTTTTAAATTCAGAAAAACATACAGCATTATTACAATTTTTATCATTTCTGTATGAATGGGAAGAGCTCACTAAAAAAAAATATGAAACTTGGCTTCATTAGTCAGTCAACTGCTGAAGGTTTACGTGTTACATTAAAATCAACATTGTTTCTACTTCATTATGTGACAGAAGAATTAAATTTTAAATATATATTAACTTCAAGATTAAGTCAACATGCCTTAGAAAATTTATTTGGTATCATAAGACAGTCTAAAGGCTTTAATGATCATCCAACACCAAGTGAATTTTTGAACATTGTTGAAACACTGCGTTTTTACAATCTTGCCAAATCACCAAAGCATGGAAATGTTCCAGAAGAAGTCATAACTGCACTTCTTGTGCCTTCCACTGATAAAATGCATGCTGTAAAAAATAGTCAACATATTGAGTGTATTGATTGAAAAAGGTCAA
>KK121695.1:70828-112066 GCA_000611955.2 Stegodyphus mimosarum | reverse complement strand
TTTATTGTAATGATATCGTTTTTGTCTTTTCCGTTAGCACAAGCCCAGTTGCTGGAATTTGCTGGTGTACACGTCCAAGTGCTTTCTCTTTGAACACTCAACTTCCTCGAAGTAGATTGCCCATCAATTTTTTTTTGGCCCCTAATTTTCTTTTTTTCTTCTACATTTGAAAGAAAAGTACACATGAGAAAATTAAGATTTTCCGATTGTTACACTTCCATAAATTTTGCATTCTTGTCCAATTTTTTAAAATATCAGTTGCATCAAATGTGTTTCAGCTGAAGACAGCTTTCCATTTTCTAGACATTTTATCTATAAATAAAGCAAAATCCAAAGGATAAATATTTGAATTAAAAGATTTTTGCTAAATGACAAAGAAATAAAACACTCCAGCAGCGCTTATTCTATATCACCGAGCGATCTGATTCTTACATCGGGCGCAAACTATCCAAATCATATTATTTAGGGTTTTCAAGACTAATAATTTCCATATTTAAGAACATATTTTTTATATAATCTATAACACGAGAGAATACTAATCTACTTAAAACAGTCTTTCTAAGAGAATTAATGTGAAAATTTATATATATATATATTGTTGCGTTATACGGATTCGTGGATTTGAGAGTAAATGCCAGTCACCCGTCTACAGGAGAAAGCAATGGCGGAGGAAATGAAAGCTTTGATGGACATGTTAGCAGCTCTGAAAGCCGGTCAAGAAGAGATGATAGCTGAGATGAGGGCCGAGCGCGAAAAGAGGAAAGTCGGCCGAGAAAGGTACGAGAGCAACTCCAACAGATGAAAGAGGAGCTTGCAGAAGAAACTGGAGCCATAAAAGAAGATGCGAAAGTGCCAAAATTTGCGTCTGAAGAATCAAAGGAAGGAGAAATAAGGGGAATAGCTAATCAACTGCCTGAGAAAAATCAAGAAATGATGAATGAAACATCTAACGGGGTTAAAGGAAAAGAAGGAAAGCATGAAGAAATAAAAGACGGGAAAGAAGCTTTTGATTCTCAAGTGCCTGAAGTAGAGACAGAAGAAAATGAAAATGCGACTGTCAAGATCATAGAAACTGACAGTGAAGTTACGAAGTCGCAGTTAGCAAGTATTGAACCATCTGAAAATTCATGTGACTCTGAGATGGAAGAAGCTGATGTACAGCTTACGCAGAGTGATCCAGTATTGCAAGAAAATTTACCTACTTCGCAAACTGTGTGTGTGTCTTATAATGAAGATTGTGTAGACATGGACTCGATTATAAACCAGGATACTTCTGTTTGTAAAGGATCGGATTGTATTCATGACCCTGGTGCAAACATCGGAATTGGTTCCCAGGAAACGGAGGAAAATAAGCATGTAGCAACTACTAAAATTACCAAGGTTTATGCAAAGCACACACGATGCGAATAAACTACAGAGTGGTGAACGAACTGTTTCAGATCTTCCTGTGCAAGAAAAGTCTGAAAGGACTGAATCTTCAGACTGTGATATGAAAAACAGAAATACATCTGAGAACTGGAGTGGAAAAGTATTTGACCCGGGTATTGTTCAAGAGCAGAAGCTAAGTACGGGTTGGCGGATTTAAGCCAATAATAGAGCTGAAGGAATCATCGGTTACGAAACCCAAGTGGCAAGACGTTTCCATCTTCAGTCCTATGACTAAAAGGTACTGGGCTCTTTGGCACTCACTTCACCTTCGAAATGGAGTCTTATATCGATTGTGAGAAAGCGACGATGGAACTAATAAAAGATGGCAGCTGCTGCTTCCTCAAAACCGAAGATCATAATAGTGCTTTGCCGTGAAGCTACCTTTACAGTATAGCTTGACAGTGTATTGGTGATTGTTCCACGGTGTTTATTATAAGTTTAGTGTTGCCGTGAAGCTACCTTTACAGGTACAGCCTGAAGCTGTGTTGCTGATTGTTTTAGTTAGCGTATTTATTGTAGATTTTCGACGCTTTCAAAGGTAATTTTGGAAATGTGCTGTAAATAGTGATTCTTGTAAATAAATTGTGCTTTTGATTGTTCTGCATCGTGTTTTCATCGGATACTCTCAAATCCACGAACCCATATAACGCAACAATATATTAAAGCTGGGACATGACCCAAACTGTCAAACTTTTAAAGCTTAATTTATATTATTAAATTTTAATTTGAAGCTATGCGCTATATGTATATCATGTGCAAGATTTTCTCTTTTATGGAAAAAACAAAGAATCAATCCAAACATACTAAAGTTTTAATGGATCAAAACTGAGAAAATTTTCCCTCCCTCCAAAAATAAAATATTAAAAATTCGACCTTATATTTATTCGATTTTCTAAATGCATGCTTCGATATTCAGTTTGACTTATATTCGAATTCCTAATTTCGACAACAATTTCGTCAAAAATTCCAAATTACCGAAGTTCACGTAATGAAAGGATTAATATATACTCATTGTATGGTAATAAAGTAATCAAATTGTATTAAAAATATATTATAGAATTTACACTGATGCAACTTCCTGTCTGAATGCACAACATGTAATGGAAGAGAAGGCTTGTAGAGATCTGTTTTTGACATGCTTCTGAGAGTAGATGTCATACTCCTTCCTATTCTACATATTCTAACTATAAACTTTTTTTTAGATTATTATGTTTTCGCACTGGAGAACTAGCGGATGACATGTTCCATTTGATAATCTTTATTCTTACCTATCGATCTACAACGTAATTTCAAAGAAAATAAAGCCTTTTTTAGAAATCAAAAGCGGTATTTTATCCATTCCTTTTGAACTGCTTTCCAAAGTCCAAGGAGGGTTGTAGGTCGAAGTTTGGACAATTCGCTTTTTAAAAGTCCAAAGGCGCCAAAATCCGTGGATGATACGTCAGGAGATTTAGTAGGAACATAAATGAAAGGTATGGTCTTGATTCACGTTTCTTGTTCGACCTTTTTCCAGGAAATTAACTGTGGATTTTGACTTGCTGCTGCTTGGTTGGTGTTGATGCAGTACTACTGAATGATGGAATTGGGGGTAAAGAGAAGATATTTCATATTTGAAAATTGGGTATAAAATAGGCTCTTGATAATATGTGGAGTTGACCTGAACAGTTTTCTGCCCTTTCTTTATATTTTATTTGTCGTTATATCAAAAACCAGCAACAATGATAAATCCATTTGAAAATCTTTCTTTAGATTTTTCTAACCATGTTCTAAAATTTTTTTATCTTTGACGATACTAAATGGGTCTCTTTTACTGCGGTCATTTAAATATACCCGAGATTCATCTATTGTGATAACACTTTTCCATTTTTGTGCGAATAATTGTTTATCATAAAGAATTCTGCAGCGCCTTCAACTTTCGGCGATATGTCGTGAAGAAAGAAGGTGTTTTTCCGATTTTTAAGGTTCAAATCAGCATTAATCACTTTGTTTACAGTTGAAAGTGAGCAT
This sequence comes from Stegodyphus mimosarum, assembly GCA_000611955.2. Classification (NCBI taxonomy): domain Eukaryota; kingdom Metazoa; phylum Arthropoda; class Arachnida; order Araneae; family Eresidae; genus Stegodyphus; species Stegodyphus mimosarum. The sequence goes on along the minus strand of KK121695.1, from coordinate 108,631 downwards.
TTTCATGATTATGCAACTGCCCTTTGAATTCGTAGATTTTCTTCTAACATTAAATTTCTTACCTTTGCAACATTGGAAACATTCCGTTTTTTCATTGGTTGTGTATTTTGAACAATTTTTCTCCTTGAAGCCAAACTTTAATGTTTTCTCCTTTCTTATTGACAATACTATGTATCATTTCTTTAGATACCGAAAAAACCATGGCTTTCACGGCATTTTTAATAGCTAAATATAAATAATTTTCTTCGGAAAGAGCGCAAACATAGCCTTCAGTCCACTGCTTCTTTAAAATCTCCGTTTTGCATGAAAAAAAAATTGTTAAGTAGCAGCCGATAATTTAGACTTTAAAAAAATACAGTTGTAATTAAAAAAAAGTTTTCCAAGCAGGCGATGTTTTTTTTTTTACAGCAAAGCAAAATCGTCTAAAAAATGTGCGAACAGCCTCTGTAGCATCTGATCTAATTTCCTCCAGCAAGGTATCCTTTCTAAGACCTTCGTGTGTTTTGATGTTGTTGATTAATGAATCAACTTACTTCTACACTAACTTGTGAGATTAAGAAAATAGTAATTCTCTTACTTATCTTCTGAGTTCAAATTCGCAAAAAGTTACATTTCTTTTTAATTATGCCGTTATTTTATGAAACGACTGAAAATGTCACTATGTTTACAAAATAAAGGAAGATGATATAAGTAAAAATTTGTAGTACTGTAAACATATTCTAATATTTAAAACATGTCAAAAGACGCTAAATTCTTAAGTTGACGCCACATTTCTCTTCTACCGTGAACTACCGTAATTTTGCTTTTTGGATTTAATTATTATGAAAGTATTGAATAACGTTCAGCTTATTTTCGTAAAAACAAGCCCGCTACTTTAAGCCCTTGACCTCATAATCAAATTACTAATGAGATCCGACTACTACATGGCTCTTGACTGCTAATGTTATCAAATGTCCGCGCTGCGAAAAAGAAAAGGACCATGAAAGGTAGCCATTTTTGAATTGTTATATTGTTGCTATTGTCATATTGTTGCTTCGTTTCCTATAGAGAAAGGTCATGTAGCACTTTGCACTGGTTGTAAAGAATGAGATTTCTTTGATGACAGAAAAGCAAAGCGATTCAATACAGAGGATTGAATATATTCGACATTAGAACATACTTTTATTATAATGTTGCAAATGCTCATGAAAATTATCAATTAAATACATTCTAAATTAAATGCATTTTAAATTATATTAATTAAGAATAGAGATTTAAGTTATTAAAAATGAATTAATTGTTTTTAAATAGCTTAAACTTTTAAACAACACAATTGTAACTTAAAAGAAAAATTACGAATTTTACCTCATATGGAATGCAACACTCTGGAAATTGGCTATGAGCCGGATGAGGGAGAGATGAATTAAAGATTTTGTGTTTCGAGGGACGGCAACATCTGTCAAACCAAGCGAATGATACTTATATGGGAGGGTAATGAAAAATAAAGTTTTGGTTCAAAAACTTCGAAAAAACTGTGCTAAAACCGTTTATAAAGTTTAAAAAGAAGAAAAAAAAACTGAAACGGTTCATATTTTAATGATCGCCCAAAAGGATTTGTTAAGGTCTTTTACGCTGTCATTGAGCTGCTGCACTCACTCCTAGTAGTTTTAATATTAAGCACCATTTTCTTCGCACTTAAGCCATATACAATTCAAAGAGCAAAATCACAAAATTTTTAAAAGCAACATATGTTTAGAATTCTCAGTGCAGTGTTAATGTTGACATAAGTTTTTCTTTCCCCCTTTTTTTTCCGTCTTTCCTTAGTTTTCATCGTATCAATGTTCAATTTTCTTAGTCTTGCAAAACTTTTTTTTTATCTTTTTGTTATTAATGTTTTGTGAGTTAGCTTTGTTTATAAATATTACGTTCTTCGCACTTACGCGCCATACAATTCCCTTCCACAGCAGAATCACAAAATATTAAAAACAACATTTCTTTGTAATTTCATACAGACAGTCTCGTGCGCTGGAGATAAACTCGCTTTCAAATCGTTGAGTTTGTTGATGAAAAATTAGTAAAGCTTTAAAAAATATGAAGTATAAAATTCGAAATTCAAAATTCGAGCTTTCAGGCGCACGTGTTTGGATGGAGCACAACGTTATTCAAAATTGAATGGCTCTAGATACCGTCTTTTTTTCACATTATGGGGAATATACATACATACATGCAGATTCTTCATTGCTTAATTTCTTCCAAGTTAATACAAGAGCGATAGTATTGGTGGCAACAATTTGAAAAGTGATTCGCTGTTTGTAGTGGACTATGCAAAGTTCTCTTTCCAGACTAATAGCCCATTCGGGCTAAGGCCTTTTTGGGCTTTTAAAAAACATAGTCTGAAAGGTTTCAGATTTATGACCGCCCAAAAGGGTTTGTTAATGTTGTTTACATACTTGATAAGCTCGCAGCTTATCAATCTGCTGTTACACTCACTTCTGGCAGCTTTATTATTAAGCATAATTTTCTTGGCACATAGGCCACATACATCACCAAAATTATACAAATTTTAAAAGCAGCGTAACAACATGTGTTTACAATTTTCGACGGATTGTTAAGTAAAGGCATACATTTTTATATATGTTTTTCTTTCTTTTCTCAGTTCATAATATCAATGTTCAGTTTTCTTAATAAGATGGCTTACAAACACCCCCTTTTTTTGTTTTCTTATTATTTACGTTTTTTGTGTTAACTGTATATATTTAATAAATATATCGTTCTTTGCACTTAAGCCACATAAAATTCAATTCCGCGGCAAAATCATAAAATATTTAAAAACAGCATATCTTGAGAATTTCCGATAGACAGCCTCGCGCGCTAGAGATAAAAATGTTTTAAGCCGTACACTGTTGCCACTCCTTGCTTTTAAATCGTTGAGTTTGTTAATCAAAAATTATTTAAAGTTTTACAAAATATGAAATCGATAATAAAGCAAATTTCAAATTCCAAATTCGGCGTTCCAGATGCACATGTTCCTGTAGAGAACAACGTTATTCAAAATTTGATGGCTCTAGGTACTGTTGTTTTGTGACAGTGCTAGAAATATGCATAAATTCATATACTAGATTCTTCATTATTTAATTTCCTTAAAAATAACGCAGGGGGTTAATAGTTGGTGGCAACAATTTGAAAAGTGATACGCCGTTTATAGCGATGCAACGCACAATCCATTTCAAGACTAATAACCCATTTGCGCTGAAGCTCTTGTTTTGGGATTAAAAAAATAATAAAAGGAAAGAAAACTGAAAGCTTTCAGATTTTATATTACTCCCAAAGGGGCGGTTTTTATTCATTTACACAAATACACACACTCGTTTCCAGAACGTTTGGACAAGAAATATTTAAAAACAGCATATCTTTAGAATTTCCGATAGATTGTCTCGTGCGCTGGAGATAAAAATGTTTTATTTCGTACAGTGTTGCCACTGCTCGCTTTCGTTAAGTTTTATAACATATGAAATAGGTGATAAAAGAAATTCCAAATCGGGCTTCCCAGTGCCCATATTCGGGTGGAGGACTACGTAATTCAAAATTTAATGGCCCTGGGTACTGTTGTTTTTTCACATAGCGAGAAAACATATATACACTGCTCGACATTGAAAATGCAACACCAAGAAGGAGTGGTCAGAAATTGATGAAATTTGGAAAAAAGACAGAGACAGCAAGCAGCAATAAGTGCTTTTATTTCAAAATGATAGGGAGAATACAGAGCGAGAACGGCGTCGGCTCAGTAGGATGTAGGACCACCATGGACAGCGATGCACGAAAAAACACGTCTAGGCATAGAGTCAATAAGAGTGCGGATGGTGTCCTGAGGGATGGCTCTCTATTCCCTTTCAACCATTTGCCACAGTTCGTCTTCTGAACGAGGCAGGGGCAGTATCTGAAAACGGCGTCCAATAACATCCCACACATGTTCGATTGGTGACAGGTGAGGAGAGTAAGGTGGCCAGGGAAGCATCTGTATACCTTGCAGAGCATGTTGGCAGATGCGATCATTGTATGGTCGGGCGTTATCCTGCTGGAAAATTGCATTAGGCAGCCCTTGAAGGTAGGGGATTGTCACCAGCCGCAGTACATTATCCAAGTATCGCTGGGCCTTCATAGTGCCCTGCATGCGAACTAGAGGTGACGTGGAATCGTAGGCAATAGCCCACCAAACCACAGTTACTGCCGGATTAAATCTGTCTCCACGTCGATGCGACGCACGTATGCGGCGACTGTCACTGGATAAACAGAAGCGTAATTCATCTGAGAACACGACATTTCGCTATTCTGTCATCCACATCGCTCCAGTCCGGCACCATTCTAAACGTTGGCGTCTATGCTGTGGGGTCGATAGCAGTCTTCTTAACGGACACCGTGAGTGCAGGCCACGTTCAACCAATTGATGGGAATTGGTTCTCGTCGGCACGGGAACATCCAGAGTATCTTGCACATGCTGCAGAATCGCGGTACAAGTGACTTGTGGGACTGCCACAGCCTGTCGGTGGATGCGTCGATCCACGCGTACTGACGTCCCTCTAACTGCACCTGCACCACTACTTCTTCCCACATTCCCTTATTCCAACCATGTTCGCCATAGCCGATGCACCGTACTCGCAAAAACCAACTTTCTTCGATAATTCATCTAGCAGAAATAATGTTACGAATATTGCCCATTCTGCACGTTCCTTCCCTTATATCTTACTTCACGTGCGTCGGAGAGCTGCGCATTTCATATCATTCGCATAACTCAGTGACGTGCGTCTACTCTAAAATTTGCATGAATTTCTGACCACTCCTTCTTGGAGTTGCATTTTCAATGTCGAGCAGTGTACTTTCATGCCGATTCTTCAGCAAGCATCGGTTGAGGCGCAACGCCAGGGTGCCTAGGCTAATGAGCCTTACCCCTACTGTATATAATTTCCTAATCATATCGTTAAATAAACTGAGTGAATTGAAAGGTGAGTACCTAACTAAACTGTGGGAAACTCTAAAGGAAAAGTATAAAGATATGCACAGAAGTTGTCGAGCTGGTGAGATAACATATTTGAAATGACAAGAGAATAAAAAGTACGAATCTTTTGGCATGTTAGAAAAACATAATTGAATAACATAATAACTCTAAGAAAAATAATAATAGAGAAATAAGAGAAAAATATTACACACAAATGATAACTTAAAACATTTCTAATTAAATCCTGAATGTACAATGTTTATAATGCTTAAACAGGTGCCAGGTAAAGAATTGACATTGGTCGTACAGAGTTTACAGGGTCAGCAGCGTCGTAATGAGGAATATAAATATCTGGGTTACTAATTTTGGTTTGATTTACATGAAACTGCCTAGCTAGTCTACAATAAAAATTATGAATGTGTTCGATGTTCAGTTCTAGATGAATTCTACTATTTCGGATGTACCATGGTGCATTTACTAGTTGCCTCAGAACACCATTCTGAGCAGTTTGCAATTTTTTACGGTTGGAACGACATGAATATGCCCAAACTGGGCAGGCATAACTTAATAGTGGACACATAATGGTTTTGTAAATGAGTAACTTATTGTCTATAGATAGAATACTATTCCGAGCAATTAAGGGAAAGAATTGCGATTTACGAGCTCGAAACGTTTTGAGAATATATGTTATGTGTGGGGATCATGAGAAAGTTTTACAGAGGATCACCCCTAAGTAAGTGACTTGCTTGGCCCAGGGAAGTACGGTACCATAGAATTGAAGGTTTGTTTTTATTTTCTTTCTCTTTGTAAACAATATAGCCTGCGTTTTTTCCAGGTTGACTTGCACCTTCCATTTAACTAGCCAGGTCTCAAGTGCATGGATGTGGTTTTGTAATCGTTGGATTACTGGACTAAGAAATGCATTTTGTGCCAGGATCGCTGTGTCATCAGCATACATGGCCAGTATAGTGTTGTCTGCTGTGGGTATGTCGTTCATATAAACATTGTAGAGTGTGGGTCCCAAAATCATGCCGATTCTTCTTTATTTAATTTCTTTAAATATAATGCAGGGCGATAATATTTGGTGGTAACCATTTGAAAAGTGATGTAACGCCTTTAGTGATTCGACGCAAAATGTCGTTTCGAGACTAATAGACTAATAGCCTTTCTAGCTTAACGGAACTTTGTGCTAAAAATTAAATTGTCAGAATGCTTATATAATGTCTTCAATTTTTTTAAACTTGATACATCAAATCATTATCTAAATGGCGAATTAAAATGTTATAAGTTTATATTATATATGAGAAATTAGCATTGGTAATAATAATGCCATTCTTTCGTTCTAAATCTACATCGTTTTCCATGGAGGCAGAGAAAAGAAACAATGAAGACCAATAAATGATTCCATTCCGCAGTTGCTACATAATGCAAATAAATAAAACATTTACAAATGAAAAATAATATTTATTAATTTTAACATGAGTGCTCTCTATTAAAATTTACGTTTAGTATCCTTCTGTTAAAAATGTATCATTGTCTTTCAGGGCGTAGCTAGCGGGTTCAGGGACATACAGTTTCACTAAATGAATATTTTTCTACCCTGCTCAAATATTAACCAGCAAAAGCTTCTGAAAAATTTGTTCCCTTTCTTATTATTCTGTTGAACTTTTTCAGTGCAAAAATTCAAAGATATCTAGACGACAATCTTTTTCGTCTCCCACAATTTGCTATGAAATAACAGGCAGTCGGTCTGTCACTTGATATCCGGATAGCTCTTTATTTAGGTTCATCTTAAAAGACACAAATGAGTAGCAGAAAATTAGTTGCAATTTCGGGACTTTTCTACAGACAGTATCGGCTTTTTTTTCTTTTCTATTAGTTTACAAATAAGTATATCATTTATTTCCTCAGCACCTTTGGGGGAGGGGGGATTAAGTGAAGTTTCTTTGGGGAAAATTTTTTTTTACCATTTAAGAGTCTAAGATCTCTTTGTTTAGTTAACAAGGGGAGAGGAAATGTTTGCAATCTCAACCTTAATTTTATTCAGAATGATAATTTGACTGTAGAGTCCGGCAAAGCACTTAGCGTTATAGTTGTTACAATCATACGCTGTAGAATATATAGTAACTCTTTGAATCTATCAAACAGCACTTGCACGAGTTCAAAAACTTTCGTTAGCCAATTAGAATATAAGCATGGTAATACATGGCTATAAGAAATATTTTCAGAGGTAAGTTTTTGTATATTATTACTACGTATAATTTTTTTTAATCAAATGGCTGGGCACCTGCAAATTACTGTCTGCAACTGCAGTGGCTTAAAGCAAATGACAAAGGGGGTTCTGACTAAGATCAATCACAATAAATGTCAATTATTACTTACAAAGCCTGATTAACACAGTGTTAAGTACAGCGTTCTTTCAGGATTCTCCAGTTCACTTCAGGATCACTTTCTTTTTGTGCAAGAGAAAGGGCAGAGTCATGAGGAATTTGGGCCGTCTAAAACGGTGTTTTTGCAGATGTGGTCAGGAAGAGGAAAATGATGTTAATTACGAAGGGGAAAGTAAAGTGGTGTGTTATAGGTTATAAGGGGAGATTATATTGTAAAAGAAAGTTGTTTCGAGGTCTCGTTCAATATCAATATAACAGAAATAAAAATTGGAATAGAGCTACAAGCAGAACTCTCATCTGTTCTTTATTGTAAGTCAGTAGTTACCAAAATGTGTATACGGATGTACAAGGTAAACAAAATGAAGGCAAATAGTATAGGTGCGAAACGTTTGGGACTTTTTCTTTTTCTTTTATGTATTATTAAACAGTTTAATAATATTAGAATGCTCTTTTTGGATTATTAATAACATATATATCTACTTATCATTGCGAATTAAATCATAATAATCAAATGATTTTTATGATTACATCTATTTGTTTATTAATGTTTCATTACTGCATTATTTTTGTCTAGAAATTTCCTTTTTTTTCCTGAGTGATATGCACATGTAAATCACGAGGCTGAAGAGTCTCGGAAACGCTGCTATTACTTTCTGAAGGTTATGGACACAAAATTCTGTATGTAAGGATAGCTTTCTCATTTGTTATACATGAAAATTTCGGTCAGATCCTGATAAATGTGGTTTCTGGTTGGACATGTATTGGAATATAAGAAGTCCATGTACAAAGTGAAAAGATAATTTTTGAATTATAATAAAAAAGTATCGCTTATTCATGACATTTTGAGGAACTTTTCTGGGCCAAACCCGTGACGCTTGGACGATAAACAAATAATTCAAACCATCTTAAGAATAAGGAGATTGTGTTTCTCCGATTTGAGGGATTCTTTTCTCCGATAAGCAGAAGAATTCTGGAGAAAAGAATCTCTCAACATGTGGAAGATTAAGCGAAGGAAAAATTCAAGGGTGAAAAAAAGGTCCTGACTAGAAACAAAGATCGCCGTGTTATGAAAAAGTCTCGCAGTAGACAAACCCGGGATACATCAAGGAGGCGGCGTACAAAAAGAATAGTACAAACAAGACCACCAGTCGGTAAAATGAAGAAGAGACCTGCCGAAGTTGAAGGCACACAGCAAAAAGAAAAAGATCGAAACAACCTAGAATTTGCAGGCAAGCATCCCCGACGACCGATGAGCAAAGAACAAGTTCCGGCCAGAAAAAGGAAAAGATACAACACTCAGCCAATACATCCTAAAAGGCGACCGATCAGAGCTGAAAAGAGGTTCCCACCAGCGGATAGGAAGCAAAGACAGAGAATCTAAAATGTGAGGCAACAAACTTGGACGCAGTTCTGCTGTAAAAGAATGGCTGAATACCAAGTGTTGGAAAACAGGGATAAGTGAATTTTTCAATAAATCTTTTTTTTTCTGTAAAGTTGCATGAAAATGTTTGAAATACGAAATTTCATTGTAAAAGCTATTGCCTCGATTGAGGACTAAAGTTATTTTAGCTTTACTTGGCGAAAACGCAAAGTATAGTGTATTGTAGAAATGCAATGTTAATGTAAAGAACTAGTAGTTCGGTTTTGTTTATCGAAAGACTATTTAGGTTAATGCGCCAAAAGATCTGGCCTTATACAAGCAGCTTCGTATTTGTACTTGTTAATGAAAATTTGCTTTAGGTTCGCCCTTTTGGCGAGAAAAGGATTCATTCAAGTAAAATTTTCATTTTATTCTCTATTGTCTTAAAAGTATTTGTTCGTAAAATGTTGAAATATCTATTGTGTTAAAGTAAATAATACTTTTATTTAAAGCTCAAAAGAGCATATATAATAAGTAATGCTAAATATCAAAATTTAAAGTTAATGCATTTAAAGTTTAATGTATTCAATTGAGTTCGCTCAAACAAAATGTTAGCTAAATCAGATCATGCGATTTTTAGCGAAAGACGAATGTAGAAAATATTTGGTATGCATGTGTTTTGTAGAGATCTTCACCGACACTCTAGTTAATTTTCATGTTTATTAATTCATGGAGAATCTAGAAATGAATTTCGGTTGTGTTTGTAAAGTTTTAGTTAAACTAACCAAGTTTTATTTTAATTTAAATCTTTTCTATCTCCTCTCTGCTTCAACTTCCTGTCAGAAGAAGCGCGCGTTTTTAGCTTATGCTAATTTTGAATTTCAGCCAAGCACTATTTAAGCCAGAGGTAGAAACCTCTCGGTGTGTGAGAGCTTTGCCTCAGATCACGGTTATTCCGCTCAACGTTCGCCTGACCAGCTAGCAGTTTAAATTTATAAGCCATAGTGCTTACTACGTGATTGCATTGTAAAACAAATTAAAGTGCGGTAGTATTTAGTATACCTTGCTACGCACCCTTTTCGGTAGAGGCCAACTTCCGCGAATTGCTCTGCGAAGCAAAGTTTGATTTAATTTCTATTTTAGGTTTAGTATTTAAATTTATTTGATTGTTAAGTTCGACCAAAGTGTGGTCTCTTACTTTCTGTATCTCTCCCGAATTGGGAGGTTTGTATTTAATAGTGATTGAATAAAAGAGGATTTCAAATCCCTTCACGTGCAGTTATTATCCAGCCCAGCAGATACATCAGAACATAGCGTACCTTCCGCTCCCTGTTCCAGTTCAGGACTGACTATTGGAGGTAAAGAACACTTTACAGAATTTATCATGTTTCCAAAAAAGATGCACAGAACACTAAGTCCTGACATGTTTAAGAAGGTTGTTATTTGCTAACAAGTAGATATGCGTTTAGGTGGAGAGTTGGTTCACTGTGACACTTTACACTTGCGTTTTCACCACACATTGTGGAGATCAAAAAGGAAATTAAAGTTTAAAATTAAAGCATGAATGTGAATTGAATAACTGTAATACAAAATACCATAATGTTCGGAAAAGCTGAGGAAGCTACGCTAAGTGCAAAAAGGTTAGAAACTTAATAAAAGATTGTATTGTGAATTTAAAGTGTTATTTAGAAATATGTACTCATAAGTATTCCTTCCAGATGACTGGAAGGAGATGACTGAATACCACCTGAAAGATGAGGAAGGATGTTCAGCAGAACTATGATGAAAAGATATCTTTCTGTTATAATTTTAGTATTTGAATGCAAACGGGCTCATGTTTTGAGTCTTGTTAGTTGTAGAATTTATCAGTTTGTAACAAGTCTTTAAGGACCTTTATGCAGTCTGTTAAATTCTAGCATGGGCAAATGTAGGGATTTATATTTATTTTAAATGACCAGTTAAATTTAATTTGAATCTCTTTTCTATAAGCCTGCATTCCCCTAAATTGTCAGTGCCAGAATATTTAAATTTGATAGTGCGCGTAAGGAATGCAAATTCTACCAGTGGGAAAAAAAGTTTAAATATCGAGTTCTAGAAGGGAAAGTTAGAGTCTGGGAAAACTCTGTGCGTATTGGTAACGCAAGCTTCGACTTAGTATTTATTGCTGATTAGACGTGGCTTAACAGCTATTACCTTGCTGCCACTAACTCATATACGCGCTGTAGGATACAGGAATGTCTGAGCTCTGTAGTTTAATTCTACTACTTGTTAATATCTTGAATTTTTGAGTTTGATTCTACTGTTTCGGTTACCGCCCAAGCAGAGGCAAAGAATTGACTCATTGTAAATAATTTAAAGAGTATAATAAAGGGTAGTTTTAACCCTTCTTCTATGCAGTCACTATTCTCCAGATTCCACACAAAAGATAGACAGTAGATCTCTACAAGCCTTTTCTTACAATACAAATAAAAATGCGTAATTATATTATATTAAGACTTCCTTTCCTCTGATTTTTGTACTTCATCATAAATGTCCCGCAAAAATCAGCTCCTACACAATTTAATGGAAATTTGCTGTAATTCTTTCCTGGGTAAATGGGCCATGAGTTGAACATTCACAAAGGACTGATTTTCCTTTAAAGCAAATCACGAATTCATAGATTAATTTCCTACAAAGATTACGAGCATATAAAGGCCAAAAGTTTTGTTTAATATTGCACAGTAATCCTTGAGGACCAAGTTGCATGTACTTTTATGGACCGTTTCTGCTATTAAGACCGTTAATCTATGATTCTTTGGCAATATTATAGGCAATTTTCTTTCTTATAAGTTAGTAATATGTAAGTTATACTTACTATAGGTTAGTCTTCAGCCTACCCGGTAAAATATTTTCCTTGCCTAAAAAGGGGTACAATCTTTTTAAGTTACTATTCGGAACCACCGTACTATCTTTTTGGAGACTAGTTAATTCTTTTTTAAACGCCTCTTCTTGAAAGATTTTGATTAGCTTTAATTTCGCATGTTTAATTTCCTCACTGTTAAGAGGACCGACCGATAATCTTTTTCTTAACCTTGCAATTATTGCAGAACCTGTAAATAAAACTTAAATATGCAAAAGTTTGATATAGTTCAAATTTAAGAATTCATTTAGCAAAAAAAATTGAGTTTTATATTAAGTGAAATTTTAGAGTCATTAAGATTTTTGAGTTCATCAGGAAAGTCTTTCGCAATAACTTCAGTAGGAATCACTTTACATCGATACTCATCCTTAATCAGGAAATCAGGACCTTTCCATCCCAGTTCACTTTGGACAAGCTTCAAGTCAGAGTCAAATAGTCAATCGAGTCAAATACCCTGAAAATAATATCAGCCGGATTTTCCCCTGATGGAACGTGCCGCCACTGTCGCAAACCCGTTATTTCTTGAACCATCGCAACTCGATTAGCAATGAATGTTTTCATACATCAGGGATCCTTTTGCAGCCAAGAAAAGACTATCATAGAGTATCTCCACAAAAATTCATTAATTATATTAAGTTTCAGAGTATATATTACTCGAGTCATTAATTTCGCAAGCAAAACTGCTGCGCACAACTCTAAATCTCGGTATGTTGACTCGCTTTATTTATAAACTCGTAAGCCTTACTACTACTTCACCACATTGGGAAAAGGATTTGCAATAAACTACAGCTCCATAAGCTAACTCAGAGGCATTGCAAAATCCGTATAGTTCAATAACAATTGCTTCAATTGTTATTGAACAAGTATGGCGACAAGAAATCATCTGTTAACTTCTAAATTGCATACATGTGGCAGTTCAGAGAAAAATCATTGCCATTCCTTGGCTTTTTTTTTCAGGTAGAAGATCGTCCCATTTGAGCTTCGACAATAATAGTTTCTGAAGATATATTTTAGCTTTAGCTATCGCTGAACCCAATAAACCAAGTGGCTCAAAGATTCTTGCTATTGTTTACTAAACTTGCCTTTTAGTAACTTCACACTCGTTTTCTAGTTTCGCTTTAAAATTAAAACAATCTTTATCTGCTTTCCAGTAAACACTAAGAGCTGAAGCTTCATTCACGCATTAAAATGCATATTCATCGTCAACGTTAACTGCAAGCTCCGGACTGTTGCTACATCATTTGTGCAGAGTCGTCACTTCTTAAAATCTCAATCAATTCATGCTTGTAACTCCTTTGCCGAACTCGATGAATCTGACCCTGCATCATCCAAGTAAAAATCACACTGTAGGACTACAGCTGCTAATGGAAAATTTTGAAACTCACCTATAGCAAGCTGACGTACTGTTCTCATGGCTAAGAAAGGTACACTTACTGTGCCGTAGGTGACAGTGAATTCAAAAGTTTTAACTAGATCATTTATTGAGTCTTTCCACAAAATTCTCTGTAGCTGCCATTGAGCAGAATGAATGGATATCATTCAGTAATTCATTTTGATATCCGCTGTAAAAGCATAACTATGTTTTTTGAAACGTACCATAATTGAAAACAAGTCCTCTTGAACTACATCACTAATACACTGAACTGAATTCAGCGAATTACCTTTTGACGTTGTAGTCGAAGCATTGAATACTACTCATTTGTCGAAAGTTTCTCAGGCCAATAAATCCTAAGCAGTGGAATGTAATATGTTCCCTTTTGCTCTTCATTTTCCTCCTTGACTTCAGTCATGTGACTTAGTTCATCGTATTCACGTAGAAAGTCTGAGTACAATAATAAATAATTTTCATCCTTAGCCAAATGAATCCACAACGAGTTCAACCTTTTAAGCGCAATTTGTTTTGAATATCCTAAACACGTTGAATCTTCCCTAAACGGCATCTTAACTAGGTATTTTTCCATAATCTTCATGAGTATAGTTGTTTTTAAAATGCTCTTCACAGAATTCTGTTTCTTTACTTCCCGTTTTTGCATCCTCAACGTTTTCGAGTTCCCAAAATTGCTTGCTTGTTTTATTTGAATTTGTTTCTTCTGTAATCATGACACTATAAAACCCACTCTTTTTTTCTGTTACCTAACTCCGTTGACGCAAAAAATCCAAACACACTGTTTTGTAGAATGATATTAAAATTATCAAATCGAATATGACCGGGTCGTAACAACTTTACCTCTGCACCAAGCAAACGTTCGGGAATATGAAACTTCTCATCTGCCGATTCTGTATGTCTCAGATTCGTAAGAGAAATGTTTACTCTCTGTGAGGGTATAAAATCTGCTGTTATTTTCGGAAGTACGAAGAAATGAACATTTTTAACATAACTTTTATTTTCGTTACGAATATTCGCATTAACTCTTTGTTTTTATTTTTAAAACAGGAATAATTTAAAGCACAAACTACTGTATCGCCCTTTTCTTTTTTTTAATTGCATGACATCTACCATATGTTTACTTAACAGGGACGATTCATTTCCACCATCTAAAAGGCATTGTAATTTAAAATTCATTTCCTTTTTCGTCTGTCAAAATACAAATAGTGGTACTTGTAACACTTTTTCTTTTTACTCGAATGATTACTCATAAATGTTAAACTTTAAAGAAATTACTTAGAAAGTTTACGATTTTCACACATCGGGGTTGCCAATGGCCTTGAAATTTGACTAGTATTTGCTAACTCGCTTTTAATTGCAAGTTCGTTTTTCTACAAGTTTTATGATTTTCATTTGAGCTTCGGTTTGGAAAATGCAATGTTTTATGATATCTCTTTCTGCAAAAACAAGACATCTTTGAAGAACAGTTTAATACAGAGTGTTTATTAGACATGCAGTTAAAGCAAAGATTATTACTTTTAACTACTTCCACTGTATCTAACTACTTCTACTGATAATTTCAGATAATTTGGGCATTTAGATAGATGAGGATATTCACTTTTACATAATACACAATTAGAAAAAATAACTGAAAGAAATACTTTCGAAACTTTTTTCAAAGAAATCTTACACATATTAGAATTTACAGCAAATGATTTTCAAATGATTTCTAAAATAAATTCACCTCTTTAACGAGCTCACTGGGTTTAAACCACTTATCTCCTTGTCTCACACTAATATGAGTTGCTGTTTCTTTATCGAGAGTTTGATAAATTTTGCCAGCTATTCTAAGTTGATTTAATGATTCAAAATCCTTTACTTCTCTTAATTTTAAATAATAATTCCAACTATTTGTTAAACGCGAAGCAAATTGAACAGGAGTCTCATTTTGCAATCTGGATGCTTTCCTAAATTGCTCCAAACATGAATACGGCGTTCGTTGAAATTCTCGTAATACTATTTCTTTTGTGTCTTTCTTTTGTGTAAGTAAATCTTTCTCTTCTGTGTAAGTAATAACATTAGACGCCTTATCACTTTGTAGGGATTTATATTTATTTTAAGTAACCAATTAAATTTAATTTGAAAGTACTATCCTATAAGCCTTCATAATCCCCTAATTGTCAATGCCAGAATATTTAAAGTGTGTAGCGTGCGTGAAGTAATGCAAATTCTACCAGTGAGAGGAAAGGATTAAATATCAAATTCTGGAAGGAAACGTTAGAGAGTGTGGACGAACTCTGTGCTTTTTGTAGCGTGAGCTTCTGCTTAACATTTATTGCTGGTTAAACGTGATGTAACAGCTATTACTTTACTGCCATTAGATTTATCAACGCTCTGTTAGGAAAGAGGATAGTCTGAGAGCTCTGTAGCGTAATTCTACTACTTGTTAATATCTTCTCAATTTTTATCTCTTACTGTTTCAGTTACCGCCCAAGCAGAGGTGTAGTTTGTTAGTGTCGAGTTGACGCATTGCAATTTTCTAAATAGTGTAATAAAAGGTACTTTTAATCTTTCTTCTATACAGCTACTACTCTTTCAGTTATCACAGATAGAAGACAAATAAAAGGACCCTACAACCTAAAAAATTTTTAAAAATTCCGCTTTTTATTTTTCCTGTATTTTCTTAGAGACAAATGCTGTCTCTAAAGAAGGAGGAAAAAAAAAATCCAACCTTTAGTACTGTAGGTATTTTCATAGTTAAAGTGCCAGCGCTTTTTATAAGTGTGTCTAATGATACATTGTTACTTTCTATTTTAGGAATATCTGGTTTTATTTCCGAGCGTATTTTAACCAACTCTAACTCTGCTTGAGAACATTCTAACTTAATTTTCTCAAGTTCAAACTCTTTCCATTGCTCAGATTTTCTCCTCTCAGTAATTATATTTGCAATTTCGTTCACAGAATCTGAATCAGATTTACACAGATAACTGTTTTTGAAGGCTGTGTTTAATTTTAAAACTGTCATTTTATCTGTTAACTCAACTCCTATTTCAAAAGCTATAAGCTTTAAATCCTCTTTAATTGAACCTTTAATCATTTTTCGTTTTGAGACAACTCGAATTTCTATGAAACACATCCAAGTTCCAAATAATAGTATTTTTAAGTTCAGATTAAATCTCAAATAATTCAAATAATAAATTATCACCTACTTGACTAGTGAATACTTTTCTCTCGAAACCAGAAGTAGTCACACCCTTGTAGTCCACATAAATTTTGAAAACGTTTCTCATTTAAAATTATCTCCGGCTCGACGGACCAGCATAAACGCTGGTTCTGTTTCTCATAGATAATATAGTTACATAATCATGCTCCATAGCGGACTGTAAATAAAACAGAGACTAAATAGTAGGTAAACTCACAGTCATTTATTAGCTCTCTCACCTTACTGAATCGTTAATCTAGTCGACAGATTTATCAGTAAAAATTTTTCTGAACGGGGGCGCTGCGCTTGCAGGCCTGAAATTTTTCTTCATTTAAGTCGCCGGGTTATTAGCCCATTACATATTGTTTTATTTCATACGTCTAAATTTCACAATTTAAAATTTAGATCTTCCGAACTGTCATTATTTTGATGTTACCTGTTAACTGAATGTC
The DNA here is from genome assembly GCA_000611955.2 of Stegodyphus mimosarum. Lineage (NCBI taxonomy): Eukaryota > Metazoa > Arthropoda > Arachnida > Araneae > Eresidae > Stegodyphus > Stegodyphus mimosarum. The sequence goes on along the minus strand of KK121695.1, from coordinate 91,990 downwards.
GGTTATAAGAGATTTTAGTGTATACACACACTATATATATATATATATAATTGAGAAAAATAACTGTAAAATTTCATTTGGAAAAATTATTAGAGATCTCTTAAAATCCCTAGAAATACGGTTTTACAAATTTTGCAACTACTTTATATCAAATTTTGACTTTAAAAAGTTATCTTGGATTCAGAAAGCATTTCTTACTGACATTAATGAGATTAATCATGTGCCATATAAAATATAAGAGAAATCTGTTGAGTGTCGATGACAACTTGAGTTTCCACATAGATCCTTGACGGAATTCTGGATCAGAGAAAATTAAATTTCCCGCAATTTCTGAAATGACATCAAATGCTCTTCTGCCATTCAGCGCCACATACTTAATTTGAAAATTCTAAACATTTTCAGCTTTAACTCTAGATTTAATTTATTATGGGGGGGAAAGCAAATTTGCTTAAGTATAATAATTAAATTCCCTTTCCTGTCTACATCAGCAAATTTAGTAGTACAGTCACTTGAATAGCCGTAGAATAGCATTGAATTCTTTTGACGTTCTACACATATCATGTCCAGAAATGTCTTTACCCGGCTTGTATTATCATCACCTTTGGTTGTAGACATATACTCCTGATTATAAAAAATGTGTTAAATGACACAAATATTCCAGATGGGTCATTTTTAAGTTTTAAAAATCAATTGTCCAAAAAAATACAAAATCTATTTTTTAGGTGTTTTCCTAGCCCCTGTAGTTAGCGAAAATTATGCTTTTTCTAAGAAATAAAGCACCACAATTTTTAGTTCCATACAACAAAAATTGGCCTAGATTTTAAATTCTGCGATTTTAATAGATTTTACAGTGCCAATTTTTCACCCTCCTTTAAGCTTCGATGAAAACATAAATTAGAATAAATCGAGGTTGTTTTTATTTTTATTTAAGGCCATTCAAAATTGTTCCTTCCGTATTTCCTAAAGTGTAGAATTCATTAATTCATAATTTTATTGTATTTGGTACTCCGAAATCATTTTCATTTAAGAATTTATAAGTTTTCAAATATAAAAATAGGTTAAAAAGATTCACACGCACTTTTATTACATTAGGAACGTAATTCAACAATCATCCAAAAAGGTATTAGAAGACACATATTTTTAAAATTTTTAACTGATACAAAGAGTACTGAGTGATTCTGTGTGCTAATGCTGAAACTGACTACTCATTCTTAGAACATGAATTCTGCTCCAAGATATTTCTGCCGAAGAAATAAAATGAATGGATTCTGAAACGTGCACTCAGTACTTCTGAGTAGTTCTACATTATTACTGTTCTTGTTGTAACGTATGTTAAATAAAACCTAGAGCAATAGTCAATATTACGAAATGTTTATACTTTATAGTCAATGTAACAAAAATGTACCAGAAGCCACAGAACAAATATTTAACGATGTTTCTTAATAATCAGCTTCGGAAATTTAAAACTATTTTAAATGCTGTAAAACATCTGAGAGAAACTGCTAGTATACAAGATTGTCATGTTCCTACTTCAGTACACATTCTTACTCCGCTATCATACATAAGTAAAGTACCTGGAAAATCGAAATTCCTTGTATGGCAAATTTTATTTGAGAATAAGGCACATCTGTATCGTCCAAGACTGGTTCAAGAATTTCTGAGTGGTGACTAACACTATTGATTTGTTTTTTGTAATTTATTTTAAATAAAACAGTATCCTATTATGAGAAGAAATTGCATGGAAGTTTGAAGGTCTCTTTAAGGTCTCTTTACTACAAACTTAAATAATAATTATTTCAGGGCCTTCCAAAATTTACACTTCACATATCACAACAAATATCAAATGCGTTGGAGTATAAATGTCCAATGTTCTAAAAAAAAAAAAAAAAAAAATAGCAGAGAAGCGGGAAGTTTTTAGTAGTAAAACAAAACATGGGAGAACTTTGAGAATGAAATAGAAGGCATTTTCTGTCTGATGTGATGAATAAGCATTAAACAGAACTGATTTACAAAACAAAAACAACCACAGAAAGACAGTAACGTCTTTTGATTGCCGCAGCGTTTCTTAAATTGTGGTTCGAGACCCAAATGGGGGTCGGAAAAGCAAAATGTTGCGATCGCGAAAATTCTTTGAAATCATTTAGTTTGTTAATCAGAAATTCGTTGAAATGTTACAAAACATAAAATCGATAATAAAGCAAATTTCAAATTCAAAATTAGGGCTTCCAGATGCCCATATTCGCAGTAGGATTACGTCATTCAAAATTCGATGGCTCTAGGTTTTATCACAATGCGAGAAACATGCATACATTTATGCAGATTTTTCATTTTTTAAACTTTAATGCAGAGCGATAACATTTAGTGGCAACAATTTGAAAAGTGAATCGGGCATTCAGAGTGAATCAACGCAAAATCGCAAAACGAAAGTAATAGTCCTTCGGGACTAAATCCCTTTGGACTAAAAAAAGAAAAGAAAAAAGAAGGAAATAATATAGTAGACACAACTTACAAAAATTTTCTTTTTGCCCGGAACAGAGGCATATGCCAAAACTCTAAAAAGAAGATTCCTAATCTTTCATTTAAATTCAAATTTACTAATGTTTACATCTGAAACCAAAACGAAAGCTACAACTGAAAAACAGACTTATGGAATACAGATAACGTTGCCACACAAAAAAAAAGTTAATCATTTAAAGTCTTAGAAATTATTTTTCGTTTTCCAGAGTGACGTTATATTTCATGGAGGTCGTAATAATTTTTCCTTACATCCAGTGTGGGTTCCGAAACGCTGATTGAGCTATTCGTTTCCGATAATATTTTAACTAGTGAAAAGTATACAGTTATTTTAAATGGACAGTGTTCTGAATTTTTAGAAGATAATGTGTCACTAAAAGATTTTCCAGCAATGTGGTTTCAACTTGACGGTGCTATGAAACCTCAATTCCATGCAATTTTGGTGAAGTACATTTGGAACTAATATTATTGGGAAAATTCGGTAGGATGCTAGCTGCTTTTTTTTTTTTTTTCGCTCGAATTTTTTGGAAAACAGACGTTATGCTAAGGAATAAACAAATCGTATAGACCTAATCAATTGTATAATAGCCACGGGGCCATGTGTAATGCCACCTGTGTTACAAAAAGTTTAAGAACATTTTATTTCATGGACACAGTTTTGTGTATTATTTGAGGGCAGATATTTCGAATGAATATACCACTAAAATCATTTAATTAGGTTCATATTTTATTATGAGTATAAAATTTTTCTAAGCATAAGTATTGGGACAAGAGACATATTTAGAAAGTTAAATTTCATAATTTTACTAAAATGACATTTTTTAAATTCACAAATGCAAAAATAGGAATATTTGCATTATTTAAAACACTTTTGTAACTGAAAGTGTATGCCTACGACCAACCTTCGCAAAAATGATGGTCAAGTATGGGCTTTTCTTATATTATATACACAGTTTAATTAATGTATTATAATAATAAAATAATTTTTTGACCATTTTTATAAAGAAATTTTGCATCCAAATAAACTTCATAACGGAACTCAAATAGACTTTGCTTGGATGATTTTTGTCAAAGTGAAAGTTAAGTAATGAAATCTTATTTCTACCAATAAAAAATATTGACGTTTAAAATCTCACAATATCAAAATTAATAAAATATTAATTAGAAAAGTTCAAGATCAATTTTTATTTGCTACTTTCTGATAAGTTCTAAGTTGGTGCTGCCATCTATTGATACCAAAATCATCCTCCGTTTTAAATAACGCTTCCATTTGCTCAATATATACATTTTATACATTAGATCATTTTAAAAGTAATTGTAGATTTTTTTAAATAAATAAATATTTTTTAAAAAAGGAATAAATCTGAAAGGAGATTTTAAATTAAGTCCAAAGGGAAGTTTTTTAAACATTTTGTGTGTTACCTTTATTTATTAAATATGATGTTCTTCGCACTTAAGCCATAAAATTCAGTTCAAAAGGAATAATGCAAAATAATTTTAAATTGAGCATACCTTTAGAATTTCCGATACACAGTTTCACGCACTGGAAATAAAAATGTTTTTTTTTTCTGTACAACGTTGCCATTGCTCGCTTTGAAATCTTTGAGTTTGTTAGTCAAAAATTCGTTAAGGTTTTACAAAATATGAAATCGATAATAAAACAAATTCCAAATTTGAAATTTGGTCTTCCAGATAGATGCCCATGTTGCAGTAGGATTACGTCATTCAAAATTCGATGGATCTAGGTACCGTCATTTTATCACAATGCGAGAAACATGCATACATTTATGCAGATTTTTCATTATTTAATTTCTTTAAATATAATACAGGGCAATAATTTTTGGTGGTAACAATTTAAAAAGTGAAACAATGCTTTTAAATGAATCAATGCAAGTTTCCAAAACGAAATTAATAGACCTTTGGGCAAATTGCCCCTTTGGTCTAATAACAAAAGAAGCCTTTAAAAATCGCTCCTCTGCATTGGAAATATTCACATTAAATATAACGTGTTTTAAATAAATTAGAGCCTAATTCAATAATTTGCATGAAAAGTTTCGAAGATATATCTTTTGGGGAAAATTTTGGTGCAGTCTAAAAAAGTGTGAAAACTGCTATTTTAATGCAAATATTTTCGGTAAGATAGCTTAAATTGCACTTCGGCTCAGGCAAACTTGTTCGTCCGCAGCAGGTACCCGCGCATAAGCGCTACCCTAGGATAATTGTAGCCGATTTTCGATTATGTGTTTTTTCTTAAATTTTTGTTCGTTGAGGCATAATCTTGGCCAGGGCCAGTTGATAAGCATAATGGCAATTGTAAGGCATATATCATAAATGAGCCAAACGACACAAGTCAGCTACCACCGTGGCTGCCACCCCAAGAAAGAAGAAGGCAAGTGAAGAGCACAGTAAGGTGTGAGTATACTATTGTCAGAAAATGCCAGTTGCCAGATGATATAACATTTTACAATTAAGTCAATTAAGTATTAAAAGCTATAGACTATGTGTGACTAAATTAGGTAGTACGTTAATGTTACTAAAGATGAAAATTTACTAAGATTGAGAAGCAGCAAAAGGGACTACTTAATAGGCAAAAAAATTGGTAATGCATATTGATAGTGCAGGTGTGGAGAAGGTATAACATAACATATATAATACATAGATCAAAGGACATATAAATACATAATACATAGATACAAAATTATAACATAAATACATAGGTCTAAAGACTGGATTTAATTGGTTTTTTGGATTTGGCATACTACTACTACTCGTTTCAGGAATTAACTTCTAAAATTAGAAGTGGCGGAGCGCTATGGAAGACTATTATGAAACAGGAACAAGAATAAATAAATAAATAAAATGACTAATCAAATAATTAATAAATTTAAAAAATAAATAATTATTAAATTAATTAAATAATGAATGATTAGAATAATTAAATAATTAAAAATTTAAGAAAATGGTAAAGAGATAAATAAAAAGATAATAAGTTATTAAATAAATGGTAAGTAGTTAAATAATAAAAAAAGTACTGGACCTTGATTCATTTGGTGTTCTGGCTGGAATTTAGCGCTCCGCGCAAAAGTTAAGAAATAGTTCAACCGGTCTCAGTTTAAATTTAATCTCTGAATATAATGTACTACTTCAAGGGATGACAGAAATCAAGACCATTCTTTTTCCATCACATCAGCGAAAAACGTAAAAATGGTTAAAGCGTCACTATGAGACTAGAGAGAATGTATCAACAATAACAGAAAATAAAGAACATTTTAACGGATGATATATAGGTATGACAACAAAAAGAGAAGAGATCAATATTTTCTGGCCATAATCTCCTGTCAATATAATTCTAGTTGTCAAGCAGAATGTGACAGGGAAACAAATTTTCTCGAATCCGAGGAAATTTGTTTCCCTCGGATTCAAGAAAATTTGTTTCCCTCGGAATTTTTTTGAGAAAAAAGCAACAAGTGATAATTTTTATTCCTCGTCTTTGGTTACAGCTTTCCAACATGTCTCCAGGTGTTCTTTTTCCCGGGAAGACACTAGCGCTGGAAAGAAAAATTTACCCGTTGTTATAAATTCTATATAATATATAGAATTATACTTTCAATTATAATTTAAGTTGTTATACTTTCAGAAGAATAAGCCTTTGACATGTGGGTGGAAACTTTTTTTTTTCCTTAAAAGTCTCGACCTAAGGGTTTGTTTTCCAAGAAAAGAGAGGTATGCATTCAGAAGTAAGAATCGATTTTTAATATAATTTTAATATTAAAAATTAAAACTTTCGAAATCAAATTTCTGCTGAATTTATTGTTCAGTTACATAAAAGAATGCTGGAGCTTTCTTATTTAGGGCTTCGGTGCGCTTCGACTAGAATTAGGATTTATCTCAAAAACGAAGTACAGGGGCTCTCCTGGGCTCCGGCGGAATTTAAGCTCTGACTAGTTTTGATGGTGAAATGGAAAAATTAATATATTTTTTATCGTATATGAATCGTAAAATTCGTAAACTTATTGCTTCAAAACCGTCGATTTCCCGGGCTTTAGATTCTTGCCAGCAGCAGAACGCTAAGGCATATTAATGAGTGGTGACACCTTCTGAATTCCTGTGCTGTAAAGTACAGAGAAATGAGAGTACAAATTTTCTAGCAAAGAAAGGAACGACTCCCCTCCAGAAACTGATAAAGTTACCTACTTTTCATTATGCTAAGAGAGTGATAAACGTGGAATTTAACTAGATTCATGAGTTAAAATTTGCGTGATAATTAGAGGAAAGGCTATGGAGTTTCTTCCGGACAAGGGATGTATTAACTCAGATTCTTCTCGTGCTACAACTAGTATGTCATTACCCCGTCTTTTAATTGGACAAGATTGCCTTAATGATATCTGTTTTTCATCAGACTAAAAAATTCTCCAGTGTGTTCACTGGTACGTCTGGTATGACTCTTTGTGACTCCTAATAACCCCTGGGTAAGAAAATATTTAAACTTGTGCTCTTTACGGTTTTTATTGGGCAGTTCAGAAGTTTCAAAGCCAAAATAAATAATGGCTTAAATGCCGACCTAGGCATTTGCAGATACGTAATATAAATGACTTGATTATAGGATTTTGGGGGGAATGGTAGTGAACGCTGAAGAGAACTTTATGCTGGAGGTTTCTGTAGCCTAGGTATACGGACGGCTCCACAGTTAATGAGGCCGTACTAAGCGGCAGAATTTAGAAGCACAATTTACTGAGTGGCACAAAGCCTAGCGCTGACCATATTTGATGATGTAGCCGCGCGTAAAGTGAGCGGGAAAATTGCATAAGCAGGATGAAATAGTGAATAGGAAAGCACATATGTGAATTGGTGAAATAGTAAATGAAGTTCAAAGTATTCATTTTCCAGTGAGAAAATCAGCAATCAAGAGCTAAACAGAGAGCCCAAACATTTTACTCTTTTTGATTTACGTACAAGCCACTGTGCTGTTACTTCTTTGTCTTTTATTTATCTTCTATATTCTTCTTCTATTTATCTTCTATTTTCTATATTCTTCTGTTTTATAAGCCTTCCGTGATATATTTGTACATGAATTTTTTAAGTAGAATTTTGTATACAGATAATAGATTATGTAAAATTTGCTTGAATAAGTTATTAATAAATTTTTTCTTGTCTGGTTAAGAAAAGCCTTCTTAGTTTCCTGCTTTTTCCGATATTTTTCTCCATAAGCTAAGCACCCTTGACAACTTGCCTCATAATCTCCAGTACAATAAAAGCAGTTGGGTTTAGCATTTTCTTTAGCATTTTGCTAAATATTATTCTTGTCGCCAAGTCTACATTTGACACAAAATTTCTGGTTTCCAAAAACATTTTGCCAAAATATGAAGCATGAGTACATGAAACACTGTGCTAGTTGTTTACTGATTAGAAATCTTTCAAAAGTCATTATTAAGCTGAGTACATGACTGAAGTTGAACACAGCTTCACCTTTACATCTTGCAATTTTCACAAAGTAAGCGCCCATCTTTCTGGTGAGTATCTTTATCTTGATAACAGGGAACATGCGCCCCACCAGTGACTGATCGGTTAAAGATTACTGGGTAATGACAGTTAGCTAGTTAACTGTCATTAAAGATTACTGGGTAATGACAGTTAGTTAACTGGTTTCGAATCCAAGCGAATGGGAAACCGCTACTAGAGTTTTCTCAAGTCGCAGCTATCGTTTTTACAATAATAAATAGTTTTGGATAGAAAAATACATCTGAAGTAAATAAAAAAGTTCTGTCAAACAATTAAAGTAATGAACATACAGGTTTAAGCAAAAGTGTTTTCAGAATTTAAACTTCAAGTCAGCAAACCGCTAATTAATAAAATTAGGTATCTGCTGTTGTTATTCCACAACTAGTGTCCTTTAGAGAATACTACTATGAAAACTATTTCATTTCTTTGATGCTACAGAAGTAATTTCTTCTCCATCAGCGTATCTGAAATGTAATGCTTTTTAAAACCTCACTCAACACCTGTTAGCGTATTTATTGAAAGAAAGAGGCTTTCGAAAATCTTAATATAGTGGCTCCCAAAAGTGTTCGTATACTTATGATTCTCATTGAAATAGGGTTATATCCATTAATTAAAAGTAAACTTTCTGAATGAGATTTTAATAATAAGATCTATAATCTATTCGCACCAAAACTGCATGAAATATTTTTTAAATATAGCGAAACTTTATTTTTAAGAAATTAATAATAAAAAAATGACAAACATTTTATCTCACAAAAGTCTTCGTACACTTCAAAAAGATCGTGACATATTAGTAAATATTTTTATTTTTCGTTAAATTAATATTTATTAAGATATCCTTTAGCATCCACAACAGCTTTTAAACGTCTGGAAATAGATTTTTTTAGTTTTTTTGTAATTTCTGTATTAATGTTCATCCATTCTTCCATCATGACTGTTTTGAGTTCGCTTTTCGTTTTGATGTCGTGTTTGCGAACTTTAATCTCCAGTTCTTTCCAAATGTGTTCTATGGGTGTTACGACTGTAGGCCGTTTTCCCTAACGAGGGATTTTATATTTCTCCTTCCCTCTCCGATGGGGTAAAATACAATTCAGTTAGTTACGTTTCTGATGCCGTGATGGTGGTTGTGTTCCATCACGATGACATATATTATAAGCTTTGTTTCTTGATTTGTTTATTATTATGTTAGTTAATAAAATAGAAAAGGAATAATTGACTGATCAATGGAATAACTGAGGAACATTGACATAAGTTTAAATAATGGGGCTTAAATCTGGTGACTGAGGTGGTGTTTTCAAAACCTGTTGACAATTATAGAGACACCACAGGCGAACGTTGAGAGCTGTATGCTTAGGATCGTTATCATGATTAAAAATAAAGTTGTTTCCAAGACCCAAATTTTGGGCTGACAATTTTTTATTGTCTCTTAAAATATTTTAATAAAAAGAATGATTCATTTTGCCATCAATAAATACCAAATTACCTAGTCCTGATGCTGCTATGCACCCCCACACAAGAACACCTCCACCTCCATGCTTAACTGTTCCAACTATGTTCTTAGAATGAAGTTCCTCCTTTTTTCTTCTCCATACAGTTATTCGACCATCGGGACCAAAAATGTTAAATTTGCTTTCGTCAGCAAATAGAACATTATTCCAGTACGTTTCGGGTGTATTTATCATTTATTTTGCGAATGAAAGACAAAGCTTTCTGTTTTTCTCACGAACAAAAAAAATTTTTACGGGCAGAACTCCCATGTAATCCAGCTTCTCTGAGAACTCGTCGAACAGTTTCAGGTGAAACTGAAGTAGAAAACTTTGCATTAAATTCTGCAGAAACTTTTGTAGCATTCATTATTTTAATTAACCAAGTTATTTTTAGTTTGAACTTTCCTATCGATATCTCAAAGTTTCAGTTGCTGCCCGAATTTAGCGCGAGCGAGATATTTATGCAAATCGCATATATCTGATAGCAGTTTAAAAGGCAGGAGTGAACGAGGAGGAAAAGCAGAGTCTTGGATTTATCGCCGTAAGGCTGTGAATCGCCGCAAGGATTTCCTCTGTCTACTGAAAGTTCGCCTTCATAGGCAATTGCAATTACTAGTGCTTGTTAGTGAAATTCACATTTATTGCATTTCACTAAGAGTTAGGCTTCCCTCGCCGTCCTACTTAAAGTTAAGTTTAGGTATTTGAATTGTTCACACACTTTATTTCATATTATTTTAGTTCAGCCCAAGTAGTGGCTTACCCTCAAGTTGGAGAGTTGTAATTATTTGAATTAAAAGGTCACTTTAAACCCTCCTTCTGACTTTGTAGTTCTTCAACACTAAAGGACATAGCCTAGATTTGCTCACTGTCCTCCACATAGGGTTTCACAGCATATGCTTAGTAAGAAGATTAAGAGATTGAAGGAGAAACCTTATACTTTTACGCCACTCAAACGTGGGTTTTTCACAAATTTTCTAATAATAAATCTCTGATCACGTTTAGCTAACTTTCTCGATCGACCTTTTCTTACCTTGTTTTCCGATTTTCTTCTTTAAAGCTTTTTATCACATTCTGCACTGTAGAAAGGGACAAATTAACTAATTTAGTGATATTTCGAATTGATTTATCACTACTATGGTGAAAAATTATCAATTTTCGAATGCTGTTTGTAATTTCTGTACGACTGCGACCAATTTTTCAATAATAAATAGAATATTATGAAGTAAACAATAAAAAATTGAAGCAAGCGATTTTTTGAGTGCCACCACAATGCAAAAATTTAAAAAAGCTGCAAACGATAATTTTAATTTTGATTTTATCCAAAAATATTTCAGTGTACGAAGAATTTTGTGAGATAAAATGTTTGTTCTTTTTTATTATTAATTTCTTAAAAATAAAGTTTCGCTATATTTAAAAAATATTACATGTAATTTTGTTACGAATAGATTATAGATCTTATTATTAAAATCTCATTCAGAAAGTTTACTTTTAATTAATGGATAGAGTCCTATTTCAATGAAAATCATAAGTGTACGAACACTTTTGGGCGCCACTGTATCTGAATTGTTTTATAATTACACTTTTTATTATTGTATAAATAAAAAAGTGTTCCTTTTTATCTTCATAATGTTAAGTTCTGAGGAAAAAGAAAGACATTGCTTGGAAGCTTGTCAATGCACAAATATGGGGAAGGAAGTTTTGATTACATTTTCTTCTCCCGAGTTCCTGTGATAGTGATCTGGAAGAATAAACGAACTATTATACAAATGCTCTGTTTAGCGGACATTTATACAGATGTCTTATAGATTCAAGACTAAATTTTTGAATTTGGCTTCTTTGAAAAGGTGTCAGTATTCTGTTTTTATTGCATTTCATTTTGCTTTTTTAAACAATATTTCTTTGCTTGCAAATAATTTGAAGAAATATCTGAATTCTAGGAATTATATAAAATAAATTTTCGTTAAGGGGAAAAAAGAATAGAAATCATTCAAAATATTTACATAAACTCCTTCATTACACGCAAAGGAAACATGTAGCATATGAAATACACTTGTAAGATCTGTCTCTGCTATTCCACATACACAAATCCTAGATCCTACAATGAATCTGGCGAATTCTCGCATAGACGTGAATAAATATTAGCATAGAAGAAGGGTGAAATGCCCTTTGTTAAATCTAAGTTTAACATAAAAGCACGATCTTCGTGCGTTACTAAATACCGTCAACTTGCGGTGGGAAACTTAAATGTAAAATATAATTCAAGTCGAATCTAAAACAGGAGAGTGCTGGATTAGCACGTTAATTTACATCTAACAAGTTGACTCTCAAAAAGCTAACAGGCGTGATGGTAATCCGAAATGGTCAAAAGGCTTTCTAACGTAACAGCAAGATAGCAGCGAAATGTACGCTAGCCAGCAAAAACACGCTCTGAATAAACTTAAAGTCTTACCTGTTTAAATATTTACTTCCCTTAACTTTAAATTTACATCCTGGCGAGAAAATACAAGAGGAAGTTGACAGGTTCAGGAAAGGTATCAAACTTAAAATAAATTTTCTATGAAAAATAAGGGAAACCCTACACACTTTCGTGAAAAAATAATTCAAAATATTTACACACATTTCCTTATTACACTCAAAGCAAATGTATCACAGACTATGAAGCTTTCTGCAAATGGACTTTATGTTTTTGATTGGTAATTTTATGCTCACTTTTTCCCTTCAAAATAAATTTTGAACAGATTACTAATATTTATAAAAATGGGTTCAAAAGATAAAAATAGTCACATTGAATTATAGAACAGATAAATCAGCATCTGCATTTCAAACAGGTCTTGTGCAAAACACAATAGCTTTAGCTGTCATAAATGACAGAAACAATACAATAAAATAGATCGTAAAACTTCATTGCAGGTGCATTTGCAAGTTGTCGTCATGTAACTACGCAGCTGTTATTGTCAGTGCGAAGTGAGCAAGTGTCCCGAAGCAGCAGTTTTCGAAAACGTGATTGGTTTATGTAAAGTAACCAAGGACAAAATTACAATTTTCGGTAAGAGGTTAGATACAGAAAGTGAGAAAAATCTAAAAGTTAATTACAAATGCCTCTGTTAAAATTAATAGTAAAAGTATGCAGATCTGATTAAGAAATTGCAGATTTATTACAGAAGGGAAAAACAGACGGGAAAATGGTAAAAGTAATATACAGTAGAAACGGTTATGAAAGCGGGGTTAAGGACTGTTCCAATTTTCTAATAAATCTTTCTGCTTATAAGTTATGTTCCTTTTAACTCAGTAATAAATTTAATTGAGTTTGTGTTGCAAATATACTTCTTTTCTCTCCCTCTTTTCAATACTAATAATTTTTCACTTGCTTTAACTCGTATTCTGTTATTCACTTTATCTTTCGTTATTCTTATGTGAAACTACTAATACATTAATTATCCATGAAATAATAGTCATAAATGTTGAGGTCTTTTAAATACACTCATGTCCATAAATTAAGGATAATGCAAAATGAGGCAAAGGAAGAGTTAGAAGCAAAACAAATTTGGCTTATTTGTAAAGCTTATTTATTAAACAAAAGCTAAAGAGCAAAAACAGATGCTATATGTTTGATATTATTAAAAAAATTATCAATTTTTTCTCTTTGGAGCAAATAACAAAAGAAAAAAAACTATTTACAAAAAAACAATATTACATGGTTGATATGATTTTTAATACATTGTATGTCTCCCAGACGATGCAATGCAGCTCGTACAAAGCCTAGGCATGCTGAGTATCAAATTATCGATCTGATCTTGGGGGATATTACACCACTCAAAAAGCAATGCTCTCCGAAGTTCCGGTAGACATGTAGGAGGAGGTTGACGGACTGCAACTCTCGGCCAAGCATGTCCCACACGTGCTCTACTGGATTCAAGTCCATGAAAATGCTGGCCAGTCCATACGGGTGATATCCTCCGATTGAAAGCATTCGCTTACGATGTTTGCATGGTGAGGACGGGCGTTGTCATCCATAAACACAAATTGTGCGCCCATGGCGCCCCGAAACAAACGTACATGTTGTTCCAGAATGACGTCCCGATAGATTTGGCTTGTCATGGTTCCAATTTGAACATGCTGGTCAGTTCTGGAACCCAGAATAATTCCTCCCCAAACGAGCATGCGTGCATCACCGTTACGGTGTCGTTCAATAATGTTTTCTTGGTGGTAACAGGTACCTGGAGCTCTCCATATGAAAGTCCGGCGAGAATCAGACTACAAGCTAAACCTGGACTCGTCGGAAAACATCACAAACGCCCACTGTTGCGGTGTCCACAATGCATGCTCTCTACTCCAGGCTAACCGCAGGCGACAATGAGTTGCAGTAAGTGGAACGCATCTGACAGGTCTACGAGCATATAGACCAATCTGCTCTAAGCGTCTGTACACGGTCTACCTTGAAATTGTCGTACCAGTGGCTAAAGAGATCTGACGAGACTCTGAGGCTGTGCTCCGCCTGCTTCTTTTATCAGTAACTACCAAATACCGGTCCTCATTCGGCGTTGTAACTCTGGGGCGACCTGTGCTGTAACGTCTACTCACATTACCATCATCTTGGAATCGTTGCCAAAGCCTGGAGATGGCACTCTGGGAAATTCCAAGTTCGTCTGATACTTCCAGTTGGGTACGCCCACATTCCAGACGGCCGATAATTCTACCACATAAAAAATCATCCAAATGCGTCCTTTGTGTCATAAATATTCAGTTATTGCACTGAAATGCTTATAAAGCGCCTGCGAACAATTTTACTTCTTTGCCTGTATTCCTTATATATCACTCTCTTACACTCTCGTCATTGTGACGTACCATCGGTGTCATCTGGTTACTTCCTGAAATTTGCATATGATTCTTGAAGATGTGTGTAGTGATTTTACAGGTGATATATTTATTTTAGAGTTCGATTTCCGCGTGACTCCGAATTATCCTTAATTAATGGACATGAGTGTATAATACAACTTCTAAAGTATTAATGATATATATATATATATATATGATATAAGAAAATAGATAGCTGCTTTAAAAACTAATTGGTGATCTCAAAATTAACATTTTAAATTTGGTGCTCTTCCCCTGAATTCATCTGTTCTCCAGATTTTGAGATGTTTTTATGTTATGTAACACTGCTTGAAAAGTGCAAACCAAAACTAATACTAACCAATCACAGCTTGTCTCTAAAATTGCACCTACTCTGGTATAAATACTCTGGCAAGCTAATTACGTCATCTTCCTTTCTTCTACTTTGTTAACAGCTCGTTGCTATGCTTCCCCGTCTAAAAGGATGTAGCCCCTGTTAACCGGCGTATATGAGAATTTATTGTAATTGTTTATGATAAAAAAGTATACTGTCAAAGAGGAATGCTTTTAATGTGCCTGGAAATAAGTAGTAATGTTTATAGTTATTTTGCTAAGTATATATAAGTCTTTTTCTTTTCATATTTCTGGGAAGATCTGAGCTGCTGAAAAGTTGTATCTTTGGGAAGAAGGATCCAACTCTTTATATTGTAAACCAAAAGTTTATGACACTTAAAATCTCCTGTTATTGTAAGAGGTTGGCTCTGAAAATTTTCTGTTAGAATTTAAGTTCTTTAACGAGATCGTTAAGGACCTCTTTTGTGTATGCTTAAATTCTGGCAGGGAAAGATGTGACTATTCATTTAATCTATCTAACAGTTAATTTTATTTTAGAACATCTGTCTTTTTATTCTGGCGGAGGTAGCTCTGCTCCTTCGAGGAGGCGTTGGGTTGGATTTCCGGAACCGACCATTTATTGGGAGGGGACCATTTGTGGTACTCGATTTTTGGTCTGGATCTTCTGATGGTGGTATAATTGTGGGGTGGTGATGCGCAATATATAGCCTCACGCTATCCTAATCCGAAGTAGGCCTTCCGGTGGCCCCACTGGTAACCAGGTTCGCCTGGGCTAATTATGTTCGGATGACCATCCCCGGGGGTCGACTGGGCCTGGCAATCCGAGCGTGCTGGCTAGATCAATATCTAGACACTCTCGACTTCTGGAATAAATAAACTGTCTTCACAGTGACTAGAATCATTGCTTATTCGGTGGCAGCTTCAGGCTCGGCAGGGACTGTACTGGTACTGTCTTATCTGCCCATCGATTGTGGAGACGTTATATGGTCAGCTATCGAAGATTGTCCTGGGGGATTTGGCTTCCCTTGGTCAGTGTTGGGGGACGGCCATCTGACATGTACATGTGCTTGAGTTTTAGATGGACGCTTGCCGTCCGCCAGTGGTTTTGTGACACGTTTCCCAGACATGCGAATAAAAGAATTTTCCCAGACTTGTGAATAAAAGGTCTTCCAAATGCGCATAATCCCCCGTAAACCCGGGGGACAAAAATTGTCCTCTAGGAGTTGGGACAATTAACCGTGTTAAGGCTTCCCCTAGCAATGTCAGGTCTGGTTGTCCCTTCTTCCTAGTTCATTGTCCTTTTTCATCCAAACGCCTGTTGTCAGAACGTTAATGAGTTAGCGCACGTGTATTCAAATGAGGTAGAAAGAAATAGTATTTAAGGGAGGGTTTTGGGAGGTGATTCCAAATCGTGTTATGCCTGCTTGAAGGCTACGTTATTGTTTTCGATTTACTAGCGATTAGACTTCTGCAGCATTCAGCTCTTCTAGCCATTAAGATTATTTAAGCCGACTTCTACGAATCAGAGCCTGCCTGTGCGTTAAGTAACCCCTGAAAGGCCATTGGACTAATTTAATTCTATTTTGTTTCATGCTACTTGCTACCTTTTGAGTTAAGCCAAAAGTGTTGGCTTCTGTAAACACGAGTCTTTGCCATCTGTGAAATTTGTAGTGAGTTAATAAAGGGTCCTTTACAATTTCTTTGGACTTTGTCGTACTTGAGGATAATTCCTCACACAGTCTTCTAGCATCTCGTTCGTTGAGGTTTGCAAAGAATACGAGATACTATAACGAGACTATAGATGACAATCGCAATAGTTCTATCCAGAGTGTTTTGCAAAATGGTGGATTTTGCCCAAAGACCTTGCTGAAACAATATGCAGGACATGATTTTATTTTTGTCAGTTTTCTTATTTTAATAAAAGAACAGATTCTTCTTTTTTACCTGTCATGGAAAGGTTCCATCGGCGCAGATGTTATCTAAATTACTGACATTTTACTGTAATGTCCAATTACTGACATTTTACTGTAATCGATGCCATACTTCTCTGAAACTTTTGAAAATGTCAACTCCGCGAGTTCTTCCATTTAGTGTACCTAGCGTAAGAAGTTCTTCGTAAAACTGAAAATCTTAGATTACAGCACGAATAAAACACAAAACTTCTGCCGAGTCATTTTTGTCAATGCTGTCATCTAAAGAAATTGAAAAATAAACATGTTCATTTTGTATAATTGTATTTCATTTTGTATAATTGTATTTCATTTCTAAAGTTGTAAGTTACTCTGTTACATTTTGATTTAATTCGTACTGTTGACGTTCGTGATAAAATAGTTATAGTTCTTGAAAAAGTAACTTTTTGTATTTACCAATGTTTTCTGAAGCTAACATACCCCCATAAATAAACAATAATATATTCTTTAATTATTTTTACGTCGCTAAGTCGTTTGCTTCTTTTCCAAGTATGGACTATTTTGTAATTAACATCAATTGCAAGGGTGTATATATATATATATATATATGTTTCTACTAGTTTTTTCTGTTTTTCTCTCAACTACACATAAAAGTTACGATAACTTTCTAATTATATATATATATATTCTTTTTACAAAAGCACTAAACGATGCCGGTTAATGTTGCTTTTCATTTTCAAATTTTGAGCTGCAGCTTGTTAAGACTCTTCTAAATTAAAATATTTACCTTCTTTATGAGTCAAACAGTGTTTATTTGCATTTGCTTTTTTCAAAGTAGTTGAAACTTTATTACACAATAAACATGCCATGTAATCATTCACAGAAGTAAAGAAATAATCTTAACTCACATTCCACATTAAATATTCTGTTCTCTTCAGTTAATTTTCTTCTGTTAAAATTTGACATGATGGAGATAAAAATGGATATCAAAAAATATCTTTAAGAAAACATATACTTGCTATAAATACAATAAAACCGTGTACTAGTGAAACTACAGGATAAATATGTAATAACAACTACATGTTCACAATGACTAGTAGCAATACGGCACGAGACTGTTAGAAGCACGCTGTGACAAACTGTAACAGCAAATGGATCATTAGAAAAACAAACAGCTGGTTATTATTAGAGACTTCCTCTTTCGGACTAACTTAAAGAAACTCCTTTTTAGAGCCAAGGTGGAAACGATCGGCGATGGAGATTATCCTGAAGGCTAATGGATCTCTATCCCACTAATGCTTTTATGATGCCGACTTGTTTACGAGTGTTCGCCTGGTCTTTTGTTAGAAGAGACGAAGCAATGGAGTTGAATAGATATGTAGTCAGAGTCTGTGGGAAACTCGTTCTTTCCCTTCTGTAAGATATAGCAATGTAATGATTTACGCTATTCATCCATTATTTAACCACGAATGAATTTGTTGTTGAGTTTTAAATAAATTTAAAAAGACAATCCTGTCTTGCTATTTTTCCATAAAAGCTCGGAAACGTTATAACGCGTACATGACTTCAGACCGCCAGCTTCGCAATATACAGATCCAAGCGAACTAAATACTAAATTCCACAGAAGCAGGTATCTAAGGCTTGTTAGCTTCATCCTGGGTAGAGCAGTGTTGTGAGAGTTACGTGACATTTTGTAACAGCATTTCATGAGAAGGAATTTCCGTAGAAGGTCCTGTAGAGTTAATAAAAACGGCGAGTAGAGTTTATAAGGCTGAAGTAGAGTAGAAGGTTATGAGGCTGGATGGAGCTGATGGATAAGATATATCAAATATTAGCATAATTCTTGTGAGTGCTGGAGAGTGAAGAAGTGCTGTGTCATGCTCTGTAGTGCGTGGCTGGAGGTCAGGTGATTTTCAGGAGTGAAAGGACTGCCTATAAGAGGAAGTGCATACAGCAAAGCAGTTCAGGCAACTGGTTGGGAGGCCGAGAGGACTCTTTTTAGAATACCATACTTTTTGAGGTGATGGCCGAATAAAGTGGGAAAGGAGGTAGATTTAGAAATAATTTTAAAGCTAAGTCCATATTTTGCATCATTTTAAATTTATTAATACAATTCAGAGGTAAGTATCGCAATCAGCTTTAAAAACATTCTACGTTATATGTCTCAATAGACAGCTAGACGCTCACAATTATTAGGATCCATATAATTAAAGTCCATAAATAGTGTTGCCTTTTACGGGTTCGTGGATTTGAGAGTATCGGATGAAAACACGACGCAGAACAATCAAAAGCACAATTTATTTACAAGAATCACTATTTACAGCACAGTTCCAAAATTACCTTTAAAAGCGTCGAAAATCTACAATAAATACGCTGAAACAATCAGCAACACAGCTTCAGGCTGTAACTGTAAAGGTAGCTTCACGGCAACACTAAACTTATAATAAACACCGTGGAACAATCACCAATCCACTGTCAAGCTATACTGTAAAGATAGCTTCACGGCAAAGCACTATCTCGATTGCTTTCCGTTCACAAAACTCTCGCGTAGCTTAGCACTCACAGTAAGCACAACGCTCACACTACTTCACAATCTCTTCGCAACTCAGAAACGCAAGGGTTTATATAGCTTTTCTTTAAGTTCGACACGTTTCGAGAAATATCTCGACAGGAAGTTATTCTAGAAGCTTCCCGATTGGACCATGGGATATCGCCAATTTGGTCGCCAAATGGTCGATAAAGTCGCCAATCTAGCAACCCTAGTGCTATTCCGGAAAGCTTACATACAGGCGCAACCGCCGAATTTTTCGTAACAATAGAATGGACTTATTATCAACCTTAATAATATTTCACTAAAATCTTTTGGCAATTTTGGCCTTGATGAAATTGTGATAAGGTCGATGTGGAGTTCATAGCGAATGACAAGGTTTTCTAATAAACCATCTGCATTTACAAATTTGTCGTAATGTGATACCTTGTAGTTTCTGTAATTTACATAGATGCATTTTACTGGCGTATTTCCAGACTGGAGAGGCATAGGTAATAGTGGGCCGCAATATAGTCTTGTAAGTGAGTACTTTATTTGCTAAAAAACGAACGAAGTTTCGAGCAATTAAGGGGGGGTGAGTTTAGCTTCAGTATCCCGAAACTTGGAACAGATATATGTGATGTGTAGGGACCATGTGAGTCGTTGGTCTAAAATAACAACAAGCTATTTGATTTTCTTGGCCCATGAAATAACTGTATCCTATACGCTGATTTTAGATCCATGTTATTTTTGTAAATGAACAGTACAGCTTCAGGTTTGTCCACATTGATCTGAATTTTCCATTTGTTTAGCCAGGACTCCATCACTTGGATGCGATTTTGTAGTGACTGTACCACTGTGAAGAGGAACACATTTTGTGTCGTAATCGCTTAACAACATACAGGGAAACGCTGAGGGACTGAAACGACTTAAAACATGCCTAACATTTCAAATCAGAATCATGTACAAATGATGTTCAAATTAGAATGATTTATTCGGTGCCTTCTGGCGTCCTGAAATTTCTTTAATATGAATATCTGATTTTATTTATTTATTTATCTTCAATTAGAAGTCTTTGGAGCTCTTTCATCCGATAATAAAAACATCAAAATATGGTACGACAAATTTGCACTACGCCAAATTTTTGAACATTTTCTTTATAATCCCGTTATATATGAATGAGGGTTTGATCTTTTCCGATTCAATATTTAATGAAACATCTGTGAATTCACTTTGTAATGTGTTATCTGATTTATTTTCCGAGCCGGTCAGTTTAATTGATGAGGCTATATCAAGGAATTCTTCTGATTTTTCTTCCGCTGTAATTCCCTTTGGACATTCATGTTCTTCTGAAATTTCAAAAATTAAATTTTTCTGTTTAATATCCTCTTGCATGAGTCTGTTATTTTTAAACTTGCGGCTATATAACAACCAGACCCTATTCTATGTATTTTCACCACTGAAAGGAAAAAAAAGGGGGGCGTGGTAGCAACTTTCGTGTGGGGTTTCACTTTTTATTTCACAGTTCAAATACTGAAAACCAAAAACACTGGTAAGCGAATAATCGC
Source organism: Stegodyphus mimosarum (assembly GCA_000611955.2). Lineage (NCBI taxonomy): Eukaryota > Metazoa > Arthropoda > Arachnida > Araneae > Eresidae > Stegodyphus > Stegodyphus mimosarum. The sequence continues at coordinate 71,298 of KK121695.1, read as the reverse complement.
TAGAGTGTGTGAACAGAGACGTAAGACTCAAGAAGGGTTAACTACACTTTATTTCTCAAAATAAATATGGCACAATCAGCTCCTAACTCAGAGTGTACAGCAAGGAAGTCAAACTCGCGGCTCGCGGACCGCATGCGGCCAACAACAAATATTTTTGCGGCCCGGCCAATATATCGGCAAATAATAATACACAGTCCAGTCACATTAATGTGACCACCACGTACTTTCCATGTCAGAGTTAAATAACCAATCACAGAAGGCAGGTGGCAGCACAGTGCAGTTGAGCGTATATAAAGGGTGTGTGAGGGCTTCGGAAAACATTTCAATCGTTGGCGTAATGCAGAAACGAAGCGATTTATCCGACTTCCAAAAGGGCATGATCATTGGCTTTCGGGCCAAGGGTGGAAGCATTTCCGAAACGGCTGAGTTTGTGAACTGTTCGCGTGCCGCCGTGGTAAAAGTGTACCGTG